>APFE031524224.1:36165-61128 GCA_000404065.3 Pinus taeda
ACATTAGGGCACCATGTAAGATACTCAGACGAGGTGGTAGGTGTTGGGAGGGGGGTGGGTGTTCTCTATGGCCCTAAAGGAAAAAATGAATTATACTATTCATGGAACTTGGGCAAAGCTTCAAATGATGAAACTGAAATGTATGTGCTACTTTAAGGCATCCTTTTAGCTGTTTCATTCCACTTAGATCCCTTATTATAATAGGTGACTATAATATATAATTTACCATCTAACATTAGGAATGGGTCCTTCTAATTCAAAACTACTCCACCTATATAAGAGAATTTTAACAAATTTATCCCCAATCCCAAGCATTCAAGTCAAGCACGTGCTTAGAAATCTTAGCAGTGCTACTAATCCTTGGCCAATCAAGCCCTACTCTTGGATCTTGGAACCATGAAAGTTAATGGAATCCAGAGAGAATATCCAATTCCATAACATCTGAGAATGGGAAATCATTTAAAAATTAGGGTGTTTAATAACATTGCATCAAAGGAATGTGGCAACCATATGGAGAGTTGGGGATCCATTAATACGAACTGCTATACATAGGAAATTAGAGGCGGGGGAGATTGGTTTCAAGTCATTGTAACCAATGCAATAAACTTGGTAATCATTTTCACAATTTCCATGGAAAATCAAATGAAACATTTCAGCTCTTGCATGCAATTGAATTGGGCAAGTCAAAGCAGCACAACTTCTCACAACAATCACCCCATGCAAGTTAGTCGTGGAAGATTGATGATTTAGTGTGGGAATAGAACGCTAAGAATAAGGACGATTTGTGGCATTAATTTTTAAATCATTTTGTGTGTACAAACTTTAGGTTGTTGGTTTCTTAAGGTAACATAGGTGGCATTTCATTCATGGGTGTTAACAAAGCTTAATATATAGGTTTGGAGAGAGGGTTTCATAAGGCCAATCAAAGGAGACTTGGAAACTAACACATCCAAAGGAAAAGGTGAGATAGGAAATACAAGAAAAGGCAGATAAAATAATTGGGACTTAATATATTCAACGATGATGAAGGAAGCCAAAGAGGAGAATCATTGCATAGCCATTGAAATCCTAAGCGTAAAGGGTGATTTTAGGATGGAAATTTCCCTACTCAAAATGAAAGTTGATAGGTTGACATGTCAAGTGGAAACCTTGATAATAATTTTATCCTTCTATCATCGACCCCAAAAAACTCAACATAAAACTCCAACATTTCCAATCTCAATTGCAATTTGTCTAGGAAACGAAGCAAGGATAAATTCAGGGTCAAGCAACTCAAGCATCCTCGACCAATTCATTGCAACTATCTCAAAGTGGTCTACCTGATCTCACTTGAATAGCTGCAATCCGAAATTTAATCAATATAGATGATTAGGAAGCTAGTTTAGATTAGATTTTGTCTTATGCCATCCAAACGTGGTTATATGTTAGTAATTTTCTTCAAAGTATATCAATATAGGCACTACTAGAGCATAGTAGTAGGATAGAGAATTACTCTGACTGGAGAAAATAATTTTTCGTTTAAAACTTTTGCTACATATAGTTACAAAAAAGTGTGGTGTACTCTTTATGTGCTTTTGCACAATTTTTCTAGTACAAACTTGTCATTGTTTAAAAAATTCAACAGATATTTGAGCCAATACGTGAGACCATGTATGGATAATAAATCCTTGACCATGATGAAAGGATGAAAGGAATTCTTTATGATATTATTGAAGCTTATCAAGTTCATGACTCTTGAACAAGTCTTCCAACCAATAGACCTCCAAATGGGATACAAGCACTATAATTAATTTTATGTGCAAAGAATAAGCATGGATAGGGAAAAAATCAGTACCCTTAAGCCTTAATTGAATCTTCACAAGCTAAACCACCATGAAAAACACCTAAAATCCATTGCAAGAACCCTCTCTATGTAATCTTTGGCATTCTAGTTAATTATGCATGCTATTGTCAAGTCTTGGTCATCATGGTTCAGTCTTTAGTCCTTGAACATAGTCAAGGGAGGAAAAATTGAGCCTGTCTCCCTAAGCCTTGCTTCTTAGGCTCAATTGCCATGGAAAATCCCTTGAACCACCACAAACGGCCTCTATAGGGTATCATTTATCTCCGAGGAGGATATGAGAACCATTACTAGGTTAGTTGCAGACCAGGAATGGGTATTGTTACTGCGAAATCTAGCAAACTCTAGGTTGAGGGAAACAATGGGATCACCACAATTGTCACATTAGTAGAATTCCACTATTTTGTTGTTAGGGATGATATGCCCACAAAGGAGGCACTATTAGCAGGTCTCACAGATTAAGTAATCCAAGGATTCCTAGGCTAAATGTCCTCCAAGGACCCTACTATAGACAAATGTGAACCATTTTTAATGAGGTAGGGTTCTAGATGAAATGAAGTAGAGCATTCAAATAACCTATGAACAAGTCTAAAGGGATAAGACAAGCCACAAAGATGTGCAAATAGGTTCCAAACACATACCACATCGAACTTATTGATTTACAAAAAGTTCTAAAGTGATGGAGAATGAAGGATCAATGTCATGGCTTATCAATAAATTCATGACCAATATGGAATCAAAAAAACAGTGAGTCAATGATAAAAACCTTGGTTGGAGCAAGTGAGAGAGAGAAAAGCCTCTGAATTAAGCCCTAGAAATTTTCTCAATAAGATAATTAAGGTCAACAAATACAACTCTAGTTTCCTTTATGTATACCAAGTGAAAAATATTACAAGGGAGATTTTAGGGCCATTAAAATTTCAACATGTCATGAAACTTTCATAGAAAACCTAATTCTAAAACCTTGCAAAATGGAAGAAGAAACTCAAAATAAACTAGCACAATTCACGATAGCATCACTTCATCAATCTAAGAAAATGAATTCAAGTAATTTTATTTTCTCCAAGACAATTCTCTCAACTTGAAATATCCACAACAAAAATTTTACAAGGAAAATCACAAAAATTTTAGAGTGTTATGGGATTTCTCCCCCAAAATTACATAAGAAAATAAGAGGAAACACTTAAATTCCCTCATAATAAAATGATAATTTTTTGACCTAAATCCCCTAAATTAGCCTAAGGAGTGCTAAAAGGTGCTCTCTACAAATTAATCAACCTAAAGTAATATTAATTATGCATTTAATGCCACCTGTACCAAAAAATAGGGACTCAATCCCTCAAAAGATGACCCTTATCCACAAATTAAGGACATAAAGAGTGTGTTGACATGATCTCCAACCTCAAAAGTCCCTTCAATGTTGCCAAGAGACTCTCAAGCAGCTTTTAAACCTACCATGTAACCCTCTAGAGTAGGCAAAGAAATCCCTGAAGGGGAGCATGACTTCTTCTCCAAGTTCCTTTTAATGTTAACTTCTTCCATAAGGAAAGAAGATAATGACTCAATCCTTCCTTCACAAGCTAACCGTAGGGGCTCCAATCATGGGGAAGTGAAACTCAAGAAAAATATATTAGCTCCCTAAAGAACTCGTTCAAGATGGGCTTCTATATGTCACAAAAACATTAGAATTTCTTAAAATCGTAAGTCAGTGCCCCAATATCAACCATGGAACATAACAAGTTGGCCCAACAAATTTCTCATAAAGATGAAATTTGATTCCTATATTGATCTCAGAGGATACAAAAAGGCTCAAAATTCAAAGTCCTCAAATATAAGCAAAGTTGGCACAAAGTCATAAATCTCGTCGAGACAATTCCAACAATGGAAACTACACCTCTATCTAAAGTATGTATGAGGAAGATATGGCCTTCTAAAGTTTTTATGAACCATGCAAAAAGAGTCAAAGTCAACCCAAGTTGCCACGTGGCAACCCACTCAACAAGTTGTATAAAAGTGACATGGTAGATGCAGGATGGCGTATCATAATTATGGTCTCGACACATGGTACAATGAGTCGACACATGGTATGTTGAGGTGCCATTGTGTGGACCAACGTCAAAGTGTCGTGTGGACCAATCAAATGGTACCATGTGGCACCCCACCGATGCCAAAAGCAGTACGTTAGTGGAACATTGCAACAACAACCGCATGATAGCTTTAGCAAGGAGTGACTCGAACCCATGACCACTGACACGCCAAACAAGCGCTCAACTGACAAGCCAAAGGACAAAATTGAAACCAAATGTTGAAACATTATTTTTATTGGGTTGTTTCAAATAGTTTTGCAAGGGGGGAGGCATGTGGGCTTGATCCCAGGACCTCTGCCCAACCACCAATAAGACCTCTGCACGACCACCTACTGAAAACAAGCCAGGGGTACACATATTATTGATTGGTGATTACATAAGGGTTAATGCAATTTGGTCATTTGATATGGTATATGCTATAAAAAAACATCAATATATGCCATGGTTTAAACAAGCGCCATATTCGTTATAATCATATACCTTATAGCATATGGATATATGTATAATACAACCAACACGTAACTATATACCCTATATTTAAATATGGTTATATGCCACTCTTAATATAATTCCAACTGACTTTGGTAGGTCTGAATAGTATTTAAAACCCGTGCCATATGATTCAATGACCAGTCCATGGAAGAGAGAGAATAGAGGTTGAGCTACAGAGACAACACATAGGCCAAGAGGGAAACCCCTAGATGGGCACAAAAATTGAGGAGGAATATTTTGTGATATATTTTGGAGAACATTCCAAGGGAATATTCCTAGAATATTCTCACTGTTGTGGCATATTGAATATTCCCTAAGGGGTCCAGAGGTAAAGGTGACAAAAACATATGATGTTTATAGTCATTTTTCACGAAATTTCAAGACGAATCCATTGGTGTAGTCAAAATTGGGATATGAGCAACAAAATGTTAGGTCACTCCTAGATGTGAGGTATTGCCATGTATATTGCCATGTAATTGCCACCATTTTGTTGAGATAATATAGAGACCTCTCCACTTTGAAGTTGGGCCCGAATACGTAGATCATACATTATGAGTGAACTATGTTAACAAATCTTGGTGCATTGTCTATAATGTCTTCTTTTTATATTGCTTCTTCATGAATGTTGCATTTATGGTGTTTTCATGCTCTTTAAGCAATTGTATTTAACATCACTGGAGAAAAAATCTTGGATCATGTTGGTATCAGAGTGGTCTTCTTTGATGTGAATTTTGAGTGTGGATGCTTACCATGGCCAAACTCAAAGAAGCTGAAGGAAAACTCAAATCGTTTGACCTCACGATTGGACATGCAACTTGAAGAGATAAAATGAATGATAATGACATGCGCACATAGAATGAACAAGATTTCCACAAGACCTTCCACTAGATGGTAGATCAGGTGGAACAATTGTTTGCACATTATGAAAGAAGAATGGCAAAAGAGGGCAAGAAAAAGGGATTTTCAACGGTTGATAATGCATTAATACACTGAGGAGGTGGAGGAGAACCTCCTAAATATCCATCTTCAAGTTCACGCTCTTCCTCTTCCCCTCATTCTCATCATTCAAATATTCATCAAATAAATGCTTGTAAAAAGCCATTTTGAAAATTAGATGTGAAATTTGATTTTCCCATGTTTAATGGAGAAGCTAATGAAGAAAATTGAAACAATTGGATTAGACAGATCGAGGTTTATTGCTACATACAATAGATCGAGAAAGATGAAGCAAATATTTAATTGCATCTCTTCAACTTGGACGAAAAGCTTTTATATGGTGGGAGAGAAAACTCCAAAAAGGAACTAAGAATGACGGGGAAAACCTTTCATCATGGCCTAAGTTCGTTTCCGCATTAAAAGGACAATTTTACCCATTGGATTATAGGAAAAAGGCCATGATGCAGTGGCAACATTTGAGACAGGGTAAAGGTCAGGATGTTCAATTTTTTACAAAAGAATTTAGGAAACAGGAATTCACATTGAATATTCCTTTAGAATCACCAAAATTTTTGATGAAATACATTGTCACTTTACACAATTATCTTCGTCACTCATTCTTATTATTTGATCCCACTAATCTAGATTAAGCTAGTGTGAAAGAAATTCATCTTGAAAATAGGGGAAATCATAAACAAGATGAGCATACAAAAAAGACATCGATAACAAACAAAAAGGAAGGAAATCCCTCTTGTGCTCATTGCAAGAAAGATGAGCATGATGGGGATCACTGCTGGAAACTACATCCCAAGTCAAAGGCTAAGAAGAGTGGTGGAAAGGGAAGCATAAAATTGTTGCTATAACATAACATGACCTAGGTTCTGATTCAAGCAATGAGATGAAGATCACAACTAATGGGCTTGTAGGTATTGGACCAAAGATAGGCAAAGCTTCAAAGAATGCATGGATCCAAGAACTCAAAGAAATCAACTAAAGCATTCAAGTAGAGAACGTTGACTTGAGGAGATTGTTACAAGAAGCATAAGAGGAGAAGCAGGGATTGTAGCTTCAGTTAGATGCCATAGAAGAGCCCTTTGAAAAGTTGCAGTGTAACGAAGGATTAACAAAGCCATCCTCACCCAATCCAGAATCGACAAATGAGGTAAACAATTACAATGATACTTCAATTTCATGTTCTCATTATGATGATGATTTTGGTGCATTTAAAAAACACATCAAGGGAATTGGTTCGAAGTTCTTAAAGAGAATAGGATATGAAGGAAAAGGACTGTGAGTTCATGACGAAGCCATTATGGATCCCATCCAAGTGGTAGAACTACCTTGATATGCAGGTTTGGACTATGATAGAGAGGGAGTTGGAGAATGTTCCCAAATCATTGATGAAGGAAATTCCAAAGCCATAGGAGCAAGAGATTATTCAAGTAACTAGTTTGAATCAGTGCATTCTATGAGCACATGACACCATCCGAGTGATATTGATTGCAAGTCATCTCTAAATGGAGGTGAAAATTTCAGAGGAAAAGCTAAGTAAAGTTTTCCTCGCTAGAGCTACACCAAAGACAATCATTCAAGGAAGAATCCATGTGTGTCATAAAGATCCCTCTCTACATCAGGAGAAAAAGGCGGCCAAGAAAATTTAGTTGAAGAAAAACCATTGCATCGATTGCAACAAGGGCGGACATCATAAAGCCATATGTTGGAAAATATATCTAGAGTTGCATCCCAAGAAGGACCAGAAGCTTATGGAAACACTTGTGAAGGAACCAACTGATGAAGCAATTCAAGAAGAATGACAACTAAAAGAAGAAATACCATTATCCTGGTTAGGCAAAAGATGAGTAGCATTTTTAAGTAGTTGAGTGTGGTCACCATTGTAAATCACATGTTTTTTAAAGACCCCATAGATGAGAAAAAACTTGTAAAAGCGATGACGTGTATAAAATCACTTGAATATGAAACATAGAGATATTTTAGCCGTTTGTTGGATAAAAAAGGGTATGGGTTCTGTTGTAAATCATAGAAAACATGTATGATCTCTGTATGTAACTTTTAGGGAACAAAATTCCTTCAGTGGGGAGGATTGATCTAGGAGTATCCAAAAAGGGTCAAAATGCAAAGTCCTCAAATCTTACAAAAACTAGCACGAAGTCATAGATCTTGTCGTGACGATTCCAATGGCATGAACAACACCTCAATTCGAGTTTGTATGAGGAAGATATGACCAATTGAAGTTTCTATGAAACAGGGAAACAAAGTAAAAGTCAACCCAGGGTGCCACATGGCAGCCCAGTTAGCATGCCCACTGAAGGTGATGTGGCAGATGAAGGATGACATGGCATGATATGGTCTCAACACATCGCACAATGAGAAGACACATGGCAGGTTGAGGTGGCATTGTGTGGAGCAATGGCCACATGGACTAATCAAATGGTGCCACATGGCACCCCACCGAAGCCAAAATGGGTACATCGTTGGAACGTTGTAACAACAACTACATGATAACTTCAACAAGGAGTGACTCGAACTTACAACCACTAGCACACCAAACAAGCATTCAACTAACAAGCCAACAAACTACGCTGAAACCAAATGCAAGAGCACTATATTTTTTGGGTGGTTTCAAACAATTTGGTAAGGGCGATGCTTGCGGGCTTGACCCCAGGACCTCCACCCAACCACCACCAGCGCCTCCGCACGACCACCCACCAGCAACAAGCCACATGTGCACATACTATTTATTGGTTAATGATTACACGAGGGTTAATGGAATTTGGTGGTTTAATATGGTATATGTTATAACAAACATTAATATATGCCATGGTTTAAACGAACACCATATTGGTTATAACCATATACCTTGTAACATATGGCTATATATATAATATAACCAACACACAATTGTATACCATATATTTAATATATGGTTATTGGCCACTTTTAATATAATTCCAATGGACATTGGTAGGTTCAAATAGTATTTAAAACATGTGCCATACCATTCAACGACTAGTCCATGGAGGAGAGAGAACAGAGGTCGTGCTACAGAGACTCTATGTGTAGGCTGAGAGGACACCCATGCCTAGATTGGCACATAAATCTAGGAGGAATATCTCGTGACATATTCTGGGAAATATTTTAGGGGAATATTCCAAGAATATTTTCACTATTGTGGCATAGTGAAGATTCCTTCAAGGGTCCAAAGTTAAAGTTGAAAAAACCATATGAAGTTTATTGTCATTTTCATGAAATTTCAAGATCAGTCCATCGGTGCAGTTAGAAATGGGATTTGAGCAGCAGAATTTCAGGTCACTCCTAGATGTGAGGTATTGCCATGTATTTTTCCATCTAATTGTCATCATTTTTTTTATATAATATAGAGACCTCTCCACTTTGAAGTTAGGCCTAGTGACATAGCTCAGACATGAGTGAACTCTTTTAACAAATCCTGGTGCATTGTCTATAATGTCTTTTTTTTGTATTTCTTCTTCATGGATGTTGCATTTATGTTGTTTTCATGGTATTTATGCAATTTGTTTAACATCACCGAAGAAAATATCCCAAATCAATATTTGTACTAGCAAAGAGGCCAATCTCAACTTTATATTAATTTTAAGACAATAGGACAAGTCAACTTGAGCAATATATATGTATTTTTTAAGGCACATAAGTTAGTTCAAGCCTCGCAAAATTATGTCAACACTAATCATATATATATATATATATAATATATATATGTAGTATATATATATATATGATATGTATGTATGTATGTATGTATGTATGTATGTCATTATTGCCCCATTTTTCACTCATTTGTATTGCTAGGATTCTTCACTAGCTCTATGGGCCAACCAAAAAATCACATCTTTCATTAATTTGGAGACATATTACATTGTACTTATTGTATATTTTTTATCTAACAATGAAAAAATAATTTTATTTGAAACAAAAGGTTACTATAGGACTCCTCATTACCAGATGTAGGAATATCCTCCTTATACAAGGCTATGACTAAAAGGGATTTCTTCATTGTATGGCTTGTAGTCTTCTTTAGTATTTCTCTTTTGTCCTTACGTGACTTTATTATCGTCAAGCTATTGGCCCCATTTTTGAACCATATAATAGGCCTCTTTCACCTTGTGCCTATAGTGCTCAGATCATAACATTGAATGCAAATGTACTTGGCTAAGTTTTTCTTCTCAAATGTTGGAACATGCATGACTACATAATAGTGATTCCAAATCCTTTCTCTCTCCCACTACAAATTACCATTGTTTTAATATCTATCGAATGATCCAACCATCTCAGACTGCATTATCTTGATGAATCTAGTAGTAACCTAAAAGGAAATACATTGGCTCATTTTCAACATAAAATTAGGATTTTATCTCAAGAAGGATACCCCTACATAAATTGCTTTCTAGCTTAATTTTGGTTCCAGGCCACTAGAAAACTATAAGGTTGATGTATTAATTCAACCAAGACATTGTTATCATCTCCTATGTTCATAATCATGCAACACCATAACATCCTTTTCCACAAAGAGATCCTAGTTCCTCTCAATCTAGCAAAATGGGACAGTGACAAATGCACCACTCAATCCTTTTTCCAATCTGTAAATTGGGATTTATTAATGTGAGATCATATTTTGTAGAGGTACCTCCTAGCTACTTCCATCATTATCACTATTTCTTTTATTGGTACCCAATTAGAGTAGTCGATAACAGGGGTCAGGGTATAACCAAGGTCAAGGGAGGAAAACAAGGACATCATGCTTAAATAAATCTTCTTTAGTGCAAGTTACATGACCAACACCTGCAATCCACAAAGCTTATTAGACTATAACACTAATGTTTCCTCATACCACCACATGGATCCCTTATAGTGTATCTCTCACCTACTAAAGGGAAAGGGTGCCATGATTAAAACACAATGCAAGTCGTGAATATGAATGTCTCTAAGACCCACACTACGAATAGTTCTCAAGGCCATGATTGAATTTTTGGTAGGATATAGGCAACATGAGTAGGTTTTGCAAATTTTAAATGGTCCTTGAGGAATAAAAATGGTAGGGAGGAAATAAGTGGCTTAATCATGAAGTGAACCTTCTCAAGATCAAGAACCATGCTTAGTGGAGGAAACGAGTTGGGCCATATGTCCTAAATATCAATTCCTAGAGTTAATCACCATGAATAAGATGTGAAAACCATAACACTAGCCTTCTATAGTGGGTCCTCGGCATTAGAGTTAGATATGGACACCATTACGAGGTTTTGTGCATCAAGGATGAGTCATAAGGCCTTAACCATGGTTAAGAAAGGAATGCAAGAACCTTGTGATATTACTAAATCTTCTAAGGCCTTAAGATCCTTGAATGACAACTCATACCAACACATGACTCCTTTTTAGGGGTTCTTTTTCAATCCCTTCAGTTTGATAGGGGCATTGTAAGTAAGTTATGTGCATTGAAACTAGGTCATGATGCCAAAACATTGTCAAAGGGTTAACAAGGGACTTAATACCCAATAAAACCTTATTGAGCTCAAGCAACATAGGCAACACCTAAAGACTATGACAAGAGCCCTTAGTAGGTTGTCTTTGGCCTCGTGTTGAATATTGGTGCCATTAAAATGTTTTGCACATAAAGGATTTAGAGACTTTGAACATGGTCATGGTAGGGAAACAAAATACATCAACTCTTTATCATGCTCATTGAAGGGGCACAAAAACCTCAATTTGTAAGCACAGGTTACGCACCATGATTACATCCTCAAACCACTAGATAGGACCATGGATGGGTTGCAGTACCTTGACCATAATAAAAAAATTAAAAACAAATTCCTTAGGATCATACTAAAGATTCACGAGGTCAAGGTCCTTGAGTAAGTCTTTTAACTAACAAATAGGTACTTTGTGGGGGGTCGTTGGCCTTCAAGTGGGAATATATGGAACATGCATAGGTTTTCTGCACTACATGTGTCAAAGCGTAATTAGGTATAACAGGCACAATGTACTTAAGCCCTAATTTAACCATCTCAAGATTAACCACCATGAAAAACATCTAGAAGCTGTGAAGAAAGTCCTCCCTAAGGAATCTTTGGCATCTAACTTGAACATGGGCACCATTAGAAGCTCTTAGGAATCATGGATGTCTTGGGTCCTTAACAAAAATTGGGGGAGGAAAATAAGAACCTCCAACTTTAAACTTTTCTTCTCAATATCAAGTTCCATGGATGAGTCCTTAAACCACCACATCTTACCTTTGTTTATTATCAATCAACTCCAAGCACACTATGGACACCATGACTAAGCTACTTATGAACCAAGAATGCATCTCGAGGTCTAAAAAAGGTTAATAAAGGAAAACAAAAGCCTTGTGTCCTAAATGACACTTTATAGACATAATTTCCATGCAAAACACCTGCAATCCATAACACATTTCTTCTCCTGGGGATCTTCCAACTATGTGTGGCTTTCTAAGGGACATTATGATGTTTAAATACCATTGCTGGGTCACTGGGTATTGACAATGGCCCAAGAAGAATAATAAGGGCCCTTAGCATTTAACAAAGCTTCTCAAGCTCAAGAATCATGGAAGATGCATTGAAATACCACACGGGATCTTCTAAGGGATATTTGGCCTCTAAGTGAGATATGACCACCATTAACTAGTTTAGGGAGATAATGATGGGCCTAATAGCCTAGATCATGGTTAAAATAAGAGCAAGGGCCTTATACTTGAAGATGAACCTTATAGACCTTAAGCACTATGAGTCAATATGATTTGAAGGGGAGTATATATGGGGCTATATATATCATATAACCCCAAAGAGTATAATATATGGAGTTAAAAGTACCTATAATGTAATATGAGCCATATCTTGAGTATTTATAAGAGTTTCTCCTATTCTTTAACAATTTATTGTGTAACTTATCTCTCTTAGCTATTTCAGAGTTATGTTCCCTCACGTTCGCCAACATAGTGTGTAATTATGGTTTCTTATGATATTTTGAGCATTTGGATCATTTGGATCATAACATGGGGACTAGTCGACACATAAGTCATGCAATTATGAAGTTCAATATAAAACATCTAACCTATTTTTCTATAGAATTCCTCAAAAAATAACTTAAATTGTAGGATCCTCATCCCATAGTTATGACCATATAATTGGTGCATTCAAATCACTCTTTTGATATAAGAGAGATTGCTTGGATTTTGCTTTGTGTATGCAACAAACATTGGTATAGCTTAGAGATGGCTTTGGGAGTAGATGACTTCTTCTCTCCCAAATGTGGAATGAACTATGGATGGTTGTAATGTAATCAAAGAGTATAACTTGTGGAATTTAGGGAGGTACCAAGGGGGATAATGAATGTAATGTGATCATAACCATGGAATAGGCCTAGTATTTAATTAGATGAAATAATATAATAATAATGTGAAGTTGGAATATTCCCATAGGAAAGCTCATGACAAAGCATAAAAGGAATGCCTCTCAATGTATTTCCATATGTTAGATGTTGTTTATTGTATTATAGAAAGCGTGAATTGTGGATTTATTCCTTCATTGCGTAGTATTTGATGGTTTTACCCCACCTAGAGGGTTCTCTTCATAACTCTATTATTGTGTATGTATTATTATAATTTTCAATTTAAGGGTTTTTCTTCTACCCTCTTTCTCTAAAAGTTTATTACAAGTGGTACCAAAGATTTTTTTGAGCTATAAAATGAAAAACATTTTTGTTCCTTTTGTAAATTTTTCAATGGAAAACTAAAACATCAATATTTAGATCCATTTTTTAATATTTTTGTGTATAATCTAAAGAAACTAGTCATAGCTCTAAGATATTTTAAAAAATAATACCCAATTTCAAAAAAATAATTAACCAAATCTATGTCCAAAAGGTGAAGATATCATTGATTTAAAATCAACAAAATTTAGGGTTTTCTCATGCATATTGCAAAGTAGACATCTTCTGATATAGTTCCCAAATTTCCTCCAAACTAGCTCTAATGGATGCATAATGACTATAGAATTTCATACTTGTGGTGATAACAAAGATTACGATCAATATTAATAGATTTATTATCTTTTCAAATGTGTCACCACAAAACCCTAGACACATAAAGGAAATCCATTAAGAAGGAAGCTATTTTTTTAAAACACTAGTTTTATTTTTGTGTTTACACATGGAAGATGCATTTTACATAATGATATAAAGGACTATTAGCGCGTAGCAATGAAAAGTGTATAAAATTGAAGAATTCAAAATATCCAAGGTATTGGATAGAGACAATGTACTTTTATCTAAGAGATGAAGCAACAATATGAGGTGAGCCATTTTAACAACCAAGAATATTCAAACTTCCAAATGAATAATATGAAAAAAATGTATTTATACATATGACATGTACATTAAGAAGGATATAAATAGCACTAGGTGTTTATTTCATTTGACAACAATGAACATACAATGACAATCTCATGGATGCCTTTAATAGGGAAAGGTCATTGTAATTTCACATTGAGAATAGTCAAAATTTTAAAAATTTGAAGGTTACTATGGCTAAATATGTTTTGTATTCTAATATTCATGATATAGACATGGAATATGTGGGTATTATTATTGAATATCTTTATATGGAATCAATTTGTATATTTAGATTAAAGTGAAAAACAAGTTTGTGAAGCTTTGGTACAAGAAAAAAAATCACATTGTATGATACCTCTCTTATTTAACAAAAAGATCCAAGAGGGGAACATTGAAAATATCCCTACAAAGACAATAATTGAAATACCTACTATCACACTAGGTAAAGAGTTCAAGGTTTAATAAGAAGAAGAAGTTATAAAACCATATGAAGAAAAGCACTAAGAAGGGCATAAATAGGAGGAATAATATTATAAGCTACATAACCTAAAGGAACCTAATGTCGAAGGTCAAGGACTAAAACGACAATAGCTAAGGATGTTGTTTATCACTACACAGAGAAAATATAGTTATCAAGGCAAGGTCGTGAGCATTAGAAACCTTCCTATGGAACAATATGGATAGCCTAAAGGTACATGGAGAAGTAGAAGCAATGTAGGGAGATAGATATTAGAGTAACATATCAACAACATGGAAGTAGAAAAACAACCATAACTAAGACTGATGTGACAAGGAAGTAACTAGACCCCATGTCCACATTTCACTAGGATAGATGGATGCTCATGCTTGGTACTAGTTAACAACATTACTTAGTATATCATATTGCATGGATTACCCCCATGTTTCAATGACAAAACATGAAGAAGGGTATGGAAAATGGTGTAATATGAATGATATGTAGTACCAAAGAAAGTATCCAAGACGATAATAAATGTAATGTAATCATAATCATGAAATACGTTTGTTGTGTAGTTAAAGGAAATAATATAATAATAAAGGGTGAAAGGCACAAACCATAAAAATCATGAGAAAATATATATACACGAGTATCAATGTATTGAGATATCATGAATGTTTTTTATTGTATTGTACCAAGAATGACTTGTGTAGAGAATCCTTCAACAAGGAGTATTTCGTGTTACCTTACCTTATGTGTTCCTCTTTACATTTTTTTGTTGTTGTGATTGGTGTGAATGGATTTTTGTAATTTCGAATTAAGGGATTATTTTCAAGTTAAGTGTTATATTTTGTCCTTTATCTATAAAAAAATTTAGGGCTTTTTTTATCTTGGTTTCAAATATTGAGAGCAGAGAGATCTTTTGATATAGTTTCAAATTTTCATCACGAAGTAGTGCCAATATATTTGGGATGACCATGACATTTCAAAATTGTGGTCATAATAGAGATTCAAGAAATATTGATAAAGTAATAAAAATTTTGAAATTTTCACTTCAAAACCCTAGTTGCACAAAGGAACGCCATTAAAAATAAGTTATTTCTTCAAAACTACAGTGATATTTTTCATTTTTCACAAGAAATGTGTATTTTACAGGTGATCAAGTGGATCATCGTATTGAAGGATATGAAAAGTGGATGAAGTTAAAAATATTGAAGGTGTTGTAAACAAAATAGACCTTTATCTAAGGCATGAAGCATTATATATAGGGTGAGTAGTTACAAAACTGAAAACATTCAAAATTTCGTATGAATAATATAGAAAAAAATATATTTAGACAAATGATTTTATGGCACAAAGATGGATATAAAGAAATTTCATGTGAAAACTTTCTATTATAGTTTCATGGATGTTATTAGAAAGAAAATAATATTATTTCTATACACCTTATTGTTGGGTATACTAGAACTTTCCACTAAGCTCTAACACCGGTTATTGGATTGCCAAGTCCAATTGATCAACCTTTTATGTCCAATTCTACATACTGGCCGTATAAACAAACCAACCTTAAACTCTCAATACCATAAACCTTTCAAGAAGAGATTAAGTACAAAAATAATTAGGGCACATACTTAAATATTTACACCGTATGCAGGGATTTTACCCCAAAAACCATTAACCAAGAAAACCAACAAACTTTTGAGTTTCACTCCTATTTATATTCACCAAATATGCAACTAGATTGCAATGAGTGTCAACTATGGTGCATACATAAGACCATTCTCATATTATATCACTTGATCTACTATGGGTCAATAATTTTCATCACCATCCTATACGTCCCTACATCATGCTTTATTTATAGGCATATTCTTACATAAGAAATCCTAATTCATGACAAATGAATCAAATATAGAAGGATAAATCTCATTCGCTAATATCCCCCAATAAATTAGGATTCTTGATTGTTTCTAACATAGTTCAAATTTATTTCATTTGATAGACCACTATTCTTGGTCAGATATACATATATTTTACTATGATTTCTCTCAACTTCTATAATCTACCATAAGCTTTCGTCAGTTGCTTGACTACTTGCCAAATTTGACTATAGTTCATATCCTGGCCTCGATCATTGATTTATATTCGACTTGAATTTCAACATTTCTCAATTCGACTATCGACCAATTGACTAGACTTGACCATCCAGCTGATTCTTCACCGAGTCATAGGTCATACTAATTGATTCACCTTAACTAGCTAATCAATTGAATTACTTATACAAAGAATATAATACCTCAACATTTATTAGCAAGCATAACTTCGTTTATGTTATCTTGGCTAAAATACTATGAATCCCAACATGGCATATCTAGAGAACATATTTTTATGGTGAAAATGTCAAAATTTATAAAGATATGAAGGTTACTATGGAAAAATATATTTTGCATCATGATTTTCATTCTATATACATGGATGATGTGTATATTTTTCTTGGATAACCATCGATGAAATAAATTATTAAAATTAGTATTTATTTGCAAAAGAGGTTTACGAAGCTTTGCTACAAGTAAAAGGAAATTACATTGCTAAATTTCTCTCTTACTAAACAAGAATGTCCCAAGGGACCACATTATTGAAAGGAAACTAATGGTAGTATCTATTCACACATCAAATGAAGGGTATGAGGTTGAATCAAAAGAGAAGCCTACATAAGAACATGAAGAAAATCCCCAAGAAGGGTATAGAAGAGAAGAAGAACCAAAAAAACTATATGACTAAAAGGAACTACATACTGAAGAGTCAAATATTAAAGAACCAATAGCTAAGGATATTACATATTGTTACCCACACCACCTAGAGAAATAATAATATTCGAGGGATACTTACTATGGACCAATGCAAAACCAAAATGGCATCCAATATGGAAACACATGGTAAACTAAGAAGAATGAATATAGATATGAAAACACAAAAACAACATGGAATCAAATGAGCAACCAAAATCAAAATCAAGGTAGAAAGGATGCAATTAAACTGCATGTCCATGTTTCACTAGGATGGATGGTTGTTAGTGCTTGGTACTAGTTGACCACATTTCTTAGTAAATCATACTATATAGATTCCACTCATATTTTGAGAACGAAATGTGAAAAATGGGATGAAATGTAACATATACAAGGAGGATAATATGGTGTACCTAGGGAAATACCAAAAGAGGATAATGAAGGAAATGTTAACATAATCATAGAATAGACTCACTATTAGTTAGATGAAATAAAATAATAATAAAGATATATTGGCATAGTCCCCTAGCAACAATCATAAGAAAGTACAAATACACAAGTATCATTGTATTGATGCACATTAGGTTTTTTTAATTATATTGTAGACACTAATTATTGATCAAATTAAAGAAGCTTTTGAGTTGAACATTGAGTGTTAGGATGATTAAACTAGGAAAGAATGAAAGAACACTATTCCTGATGAGAGAAGAGAAACTAATAATTTAATTTGTGAGTATAGAGATGTATTTTCTTTGTCAAACGTTGATTTAAGGGCTTACAAAGGAAACATAATTCAATAAGCCATTCTACGAAAGGAAGGGGTGAAATCTTATAGATAAAAACCATCAAAATATCAACCTAAGTTAGCCACCCTGATCCAAAAAGAATTGCATAATATGATTAAAGCAGAACGTGTAGTCCTCGTTACAAATTTCTTGAGCCAACTAGGCTGAATTTTGAAAGAAGAGTGGCAATATCTAATTCTTTATCAAATCCAGAAACCTTAATCAATTTTTTCACAAAAGAAATTATTGTTTGTATAATATGGAAATTATATTACAAAGGGCCATTAAGGATAGAATTCTTTCCATGTTGGATGGTTTCTTAAGATATAATCCATAGGGACTTTTTTTTTTAACTAAAGGAATCACACCTAGAGCAACTCTGAGGCGTACAAAGTCCTCCCGAGATTGGACTACGGGACTTGTGGGGCCAAACCTGCACACAAAGTCGTTGGACTACAACCTCAGGACCTTACAAATACATGTGAATGTTCTTTGGTATTTAAAATTCTAGATAAACTTTTCAAAGGGAAATGGATCTTTCTTTCAAACACTTAATTGTGAAGATAATTGAAATTTACCAAGATGAATCAATTTTGGTATCCAAGGAGATGAATGCAAAGGTGCATCATATTAGGAAGATGTTTGAGAAATGCAAAAAAAGAAGGAATCCCACCAAATCCTTACAAATCAACATTTAGCGTAAACAAAGGAAAGCTGTCGGGTCATATTGTGTCTAAAAATGGTATCTGTATTAATGTAGAAAGTGTTGAGTCCATTAAGAAAATCTTTTTCCCAAATAATAGAAAAGCTTTAGAATCATTTTTGGTAAAATAAAATTTATAAGAAAATTGATTCCTAATATCTCTAAAATTGTTAAGCCAATGAATGCTCTATTGAAAAAGGATGTTTTGTTCAAACAAGATGATGGTAGTAGATAATTCTTCAAAGACATTAAAGAGGTTATTTCATCTACATTGATCCTTGTTAACCTAGATTGTTCTTGAGACATCACCATTTTCTCATTTGCATATGAAGATACTATTGTGGTTGTGCTTTTACAAAAGAATGAGGATAATAATGAGCAACCCATTTCATTCATGAGTAAGACCCTTAGGAATGCTTAGTTAAATTACACCATTACAGAGAAGAAAGTCTATTCCCTGGTGCAATTACTAAAACAATTTAGGAGTTATGTCATGTACAACAAAATCATTGCCTATATCCCATACATATTGGTTTATGATGCGTTAGTGCAACAAGATTATCTCAGAGTTAGGGATAAATAGGTATTAAATATTCAGAAACATGACCTAGACATTAAACCAACTAATATTTTAAAAGGGAAAGGTTTGGTTAAGATATTAACTGAGGGAAATGAGAGAGATTTAGGGCCGAATGAAATGACCAAGAGAATGTTGTTATGAGTGAGTTTGGATGATCATGAGTGTTATTCATGTATCATTTATTATTTGAAGAATTAATCATGTCCTAACCATTTGGGGGATTTTAAATAAGGGCCTTGAGATTGAAAACCGCAAGATATTGTTTGATTAAGATGACCTCGGTTGGAGGAACCTTGATGGAATAATCCTCATATGTGTCAACAAATAAAAACCAAGTTAATTGAGGAGTTCCATTCAAGGTATTGTAGGGACCACTTTGTAACTCATACCACTAAACATAAGATCTTAAAGATAGGTTATTATCAACTTACATTGTTCACTGATTTTCATCATTATGTAAGGCCTTGCAAGCTATGCCACTCTTTTATGGGGAAACAATGATTTCCTACTCTGCCTTTGAACCTTGTTATAGTTGAAGCACCCTTTTAACAATGGGGTTTTTATTTTCCTCATAAATTTAAAGTTAATCCTACCAATTGACAACAATGGATTTTAACTACCACGGACTATTTTTCTCAATGGGTGGAGGCCATACCTACAAACAATTTCATTCGAATAATCAAAAGTTTTGATTCCCCAACCAAAATAATTATTGATAATGCAAAGGCTTTTAGTTCTTTGGCTCTAACCAATTTTTTCTCTAAGCACGAAATCATATTATCTCTATCCTCTAATTATTGTCTACAATGAAATGGATTGGTCAAATTTAGTAATAACAATATCGTGAATATCATCAAGAACATTATGGGAGAAAGTAAGAAGAAATGGACAATAAGATCAAGTATGCACTATGGGTGGATCATATCATGATTAAGACCTTCAATGGAAAAAGCCCTTTTGAGTTAGTTTATGGAATGGAAGAAAAATTTCATATCAACCTTCAAATTCATGTGCATCATCTTATGCAACATTTCACAACAAATTAAGAAACATTAAGATAAATAATTGATCAATTTGTAGAATTATATGAGTTTAGGTGAAGTTATTTTAATCAAATGGTAAAGAATCAAATTAAAGCCAAAGGAACATTTGATCACAAAGCCCAACAAACACATTTTGAAGAAGGAGATTTCACACTCTTGTGGGATAAAAGAAACAAAAGCCATATATGCATTATAAGTTCAATGGTCTTTAGATTGTTTCTTATAAAATTGAAAAAAAAAACAAAGGCAATTCTTTCTACCTAGCTTGCTTTGAAGGAAGAAGTTTATTTTCTCAGTTAATGGGAATTTCTCAATCTTTACCTCCCAATCCACACTTGACCTTTAGCAACAACATAGAATAAGATGGATAATATTTTTTGAAGTGGTAGATTAGTTATGTATTTATTCTCACACAATTAATTTGTACTTTCTTTCTAGTTTTTAGTTTTTTTTTACGTCATGCAACCTTAATTAGTCACATTTGATTTTTATGGTGAGATCTAATAATGCTTCATTATTGATGCATAGTGCAAGTCTTGAAGTTCCAAATTTTTCCAAGGTTCTCATGCACTCTATGGAGAGCACATGTTCCCATGTTGGAGTCAAATGTTACCCCCCTAAAATTTGTGGCTAACTAGAGGATATTTTTTACTTGTTATTCTTAGATAGTTAGTAGTTCCACAAATGAAATCTATGGTTCTCCATGTAGATATCATTTCTTATATATATTTTTAATGTCTCATGTACTTGTCTTGAAAGTGGTGGTCATTGGTTGAGACAAAAAATGAACCACTCAAAATGTATGTTATTTTGCATGTTTTTCCATGTCAGATCACAATCATCCTTTAAATAATTGTTGTCATTCCTAGGATGAATTATACCACTAGGGGGCTTGGGAAGGTGTAGCATGTCCATATCCCAATCCATACTTAACACTCCATAGTTTCCATGATTTTTCATTCTCCTACTATTGATTTGTTGTCATAGGTCAAAAGGGTTGAGTATTTCACAGTCCCATGAGAAAAGCCTCATCTTAAAAGTGTGATGAGCTCAAGGTTTCATGCAACTTAATAAGAAAATATTTGATGGTAGAAATAAAGTTTTAGCACTACCAACTCACTATGAGGCCATTGCCACAAATTCCTATGCTTAACAATTCATATCTAAAAATCACTAATAAATAAAAGAAAAAGGCAAAAAGTGTAGTAAGAAAAAGTGTCAAGGAAATGGGAACTCGATGTAAAAGTGTTCACTTATATTCCAAGGCTCTCATGTGGATGAATATCTTTAACAAACCTTGCGTAGCTATGCAATTAAACTCATGACGTTACATTTAAAGTCATACCATCTATCACTACACATGATCATTACTTGGTGTCCTAGAAATCAATTCTTATCATAAGGGTTTCCACATGTAATAGGCGTTGATTTTGGCCCTATTATTTTTTAACTTGGAAATTGGTGGAAGTTCTATGAGTTATTATGAAGTTAGAAGTTGATACTTAATGTTTCTCTACTTAATGACATTTTCATTTTGACATGATTCATTGTTCATGTTGCACCGAAGATTTGTGTCCATGCCTCAAGATCTGGGCACTATATTGGTATCCATTATTTATATGGGATCTATGACATATGCCTTGATATACGTGACTGACTTAGGTTAAGTGAGCCTTGCCTTAGATGTTGTACATTGCATGGATCATTGTGCTTACATGGGATAATACAAAGAGATTGATAGCACACAATATGGAGGTAATTTGCACACATTTTGAAACTCATTGGGCCTTTTGAGGAGGTTGTTTCACTACTTTAGGGGGATCAATCCACTTGTTAAGAGGGACATTTCACATTGGAGACTATTATGAGCCCTAATTTGAGATTTTTTATGACTATGTCTACTTGTATGAGCCTACAAATCCCACAAATGCCACATATGTGGCCATTTTCATGCATTTGAGGAGGATGACTTGGTTGTTGAGCTACTTTATTTGATTTGAGGGGCTTCGTGAGGGTATTTTGACTCATTCCTCCTCTTATCATGGAGTTCATTACATTGGTGGCATAACCAACTCATATTTTACAAATTATTAACCATAATTAGTTGAGGAGATGATGTATGTTTATGCTTTTCTCTGGTAGATCTAAGAGTATTGTTTTATATTATGAAGATTATTATACCCCTTGTCTATAAAAAGAAAATCACCTCTTGTTGTAGTTCATTTCTATAACTTGTGGATAAAACTCTTTTTCTAATTCTTGGATTATGGATTGTTACTTAAATTTCTCACTTGGAGATTTTGTCTTGTGGACACTTTGCAGTTAGTGCATGTTAATGGATCAATGGTCTTGTGAATCAAATTTATCAGTAAGTGGCCTCTATAAATACTTGTGGTATTTCATTTTGATTGTTTCAAGTGTGTTTTTACTTTGTAGTGATGGTGGCACACCCTCTTTTTCGTTTCTTGATAGGTCTCTTCTCAAGGCTATAGGACAATTTCTAGTGGACGATCTTTCTCTTGGTCATATTAAATCTTGTAAGGCACTAGGATGTTTTGTTAGGGTTTGTAGTGAACAATTCTTTAACTATAGGAGCCTTAGATTATAATGGATTTGGTTTCTAATACATCCTTTCTATGTATTTGTTTTGATTTTGTTCTAGACATAACAAACTAGCTTGAACATTAAAAAAATGATGAAGCTCATGTAAAATGATGTAGTCTTTTTCTTTTTCTAGCTATTACTTCACTTTACACTTACCAACTTAGATGCCTACCCAAATAGTCATAATTGATCAGGATATATGTTTTTATGAATGACATGCTTAACACTAACGTTTCTCATTTTAATACTAGTTATTGTGAATGGATTATGTTGTTTTTTACTTCTTACTGTGATCATTGATAAATGCGTTTTTGTAACCATTTGTGTGGACTTAGGAGAGAACACGCATTAGGGGAATTTTGAGGTCTAAAATTGGCCTCCTAAGGATATTATAAAATAATAGTGGAAATAATAGAATAATATTAGATTACATCATCAAATTTTAGAGGGAAAAAGAAAAAGCTATATTTTCAACTTATCTCCCTATGGATTTACTCAAATTTCAAGCGAAAACACTCGTTGGATGCACAATTTGATTCTTCATCCAAGGAGTACCCATGTCACGTACGTTTGATGGACCCTACCACATGAAAAATGAGAAATACATGAAAAATGTGATTGCAATCATGTTTTTTCATGTATTTCTCATTTTTCGTGTAGCAGACAATCACATTTTTCATGTATTTCTCATTTTTCATGTAGTAGGGTCCATCAAAAGTATGCAACATGGGTACTCCTTGGATGAGGAATTAAATTTTTCATCCAATGAGTACTGCCACTCAAAATTTGAGTTAAACCTTAGGGAGATAAGTTCAAAATACGAGTTGAAAAATTAGTTTTATTATTTTTTAATATTTTTACTTTTTTACTCAAAAAATGCAGAATCATCCCCCCATGGTTGACATCATCATCTCGAATCCTATTAGTTCTTATAAAGTTTATTTTGGTTGTACGTTTTTCTTAGGAGGCCCATTATAGACCTCAAAATTCTCATAATGCTAATAGGCGTTGAGATGTTTGGAGAGGTGGGAGAAGGAAAATAATGAGATAATTTTCCATTTGTCTTGATGCATATTCGAATGAATTTGCACAATCAACATAGGTGGGTCATGTGTATTAAGTGAACAAGACATTTAACCTCCTTTATTGCCCTTTCCTTTTAATTTGCAATCTCATCATAGCATTGTGTAATTTTCCCCTACACTCTCACCTACCAATGATGATTGGGATCCTACTCCTAATCCACCTTTCACTCCAATCTAACATGGGATACCCTCATTCCTAAAAAATACTTTAAACATGTCTATTGTTGTTGCTTCATATATTGTTGACTATTTCAACCCTCCTCATGCACATGTTTGTCCTAAATATCCATCCAAGTAAACTTCTCTTCTTGATAAAGGAAAACAACTAGTGAACACACAATTGTTCACCTTGCCTCCTCTATCTTCCTCAACACTCTTGTATCTCCTACTATTGCATATACATATGATATATTGACTTTATACGTGTCGCCCCAAATCCACTATCACCTGATCAAATTTCTTTGATAACACCCATGCTTGGACCTAGAGTTAGGATGATCATTACATTTGTAGATATGAATCTAAAATTTCCTCCCTAATACCTCTCATTACTCAGTCACCCTCTTCTTCTCCTTGTTGTAGTCATACTAAATCTTGGCCTTGCCATTGATTAATAAATTGCGTTTGTTGATGGATTCATGGATATATGTAGTGAATAGACTAAATGAACATTATTTTGATTATAGGTAATATACTTTTTTTTGGATAATTAATCCTTTTTGGAAAAATTGAAACATTGTTATGATTTATATGTTTATTTGTAATAATTATCTTAATGTGTTGTTTCTATGCTCATTTTTGGGAGGCATAAGGGTGTTTGAGGATGATGTTTTATTATTATTGGATGCCTAGAAAAACTTAAAGTTGACTTTTAAGAAGTCATAAGGTTTCATATTAGCTTTATTTTAAGTAATTGTATGAATGGAAACTCTTGCTATAGTTTTTTTTTATCATAAAAGATAAAAGGTTATTATGTACAATTTATTGAAAATACTTTATTAACAAATTTAAAAGAAAAAGAAGGGATAGTTTTGTAATCACTAACTACTAAGAGTTGTTATTATTATAAAAGCAAGATAAACCTAAAAGCAATGGATTTCAACTTTCTTTATAATAAGTATGTTTAAGATTTAAAAATATTATTCATTTACGTAGTATTTTTTTTTTT
>APFE031524224.1:64132-80382 GCA_000404065.3 Pinus taeda
TAATTATAATAATGACTATTAACATCTACTAAGATTAATATGGTTTATCAGACTTTAGAAATGTAAGAAATTAATCAAAATTCTTTAACATATCATTTCTATGTTTAAAGAGAAGTGAGAGAAGTTTTCCCATATCTCCAGAGTTGTGTTGTCTTAATAGGTCAAGAAAGTTGGTAGTGTGAGATATTGTGAAAATTAAAATAGATTTGAATATAAGTTAAAAAATCTAAGAGAAAGTAATTTTCATCTTTAACCCTGTTAGTAGAAGAAGAATATGAGTTAAAATCATGTCTACAAAATTACATACCTTCATTTTAATTAAAAGAGCAAAAAAGATGTAACTACTTTGGAGATAAATCCCCACTTTTGATTTGTAAATATTACTACTTTGGAGATAAGTCCCCACTTTTGATTTGTAAATATTACTAGAGTATTCTAGAGTATTATGTGAAGGTTAAATCCTTACCATCCATATAATAATTACTTATGAATAAAATTCTAAAAACCTTATTTCATAATAAATACACTTATTTAGGTAATTAATTAAAACCTATGTCAATATGATATATTTAGCCAACTCTTTTAAATTATATTATATTATTTAACAAGGTTGTCCATGGGCTTGGACAGATGGTGATGAGGTTCTTTGTTAAAGCACTCCTTGATGTGAAGTTACCCGTTTAATTTCCACCAAGCTTATAAAAAATACTCCTTTTTATGGGATGAATAAAGTTAGAATTTCAATTCCCACCCAGCTTATAAAAAATACTCTTTGTTATGGGATGAATAAAGTTAGAATTATACTCTACCGTTTAACAAAATTTGGAGATTGAAGTTGTTTGTTATGACATAAAATAGAGTTAGAATTGATATTGTTAAGAAATATTCCAAAAAATATTAAATATTCTATTATTTATAAAAAATATATATTTTAAAAAATTAATTTTATTCTTAAATTAATTTATTTTAAAAATTTATTAATAATATTAGTAAGGCATAATATAATTATAATTTATTTAATTTTAAATGAAAAATAATTGTTAAAATTAGCGAGGTAGTTCTACACCAATGTTAAATTATAAATATTTTTTTTTTACTTTTCATGTATAAAAGGAAATAAAGTTTAAGATTAAAATTGTATAGATTTATTTGTTTTATTTTGGGTGATATTCACACCTAAGGTGTACTTATGATTGGTTTTGTTGAGTAGATTTGGCCAATATGATCTGTGTATTTCGGTCCTCCTCCCTAAAAATAAAAAATGACACATGTCATTGCAGACGAGGGTGGGTTAGGGCAGCTTTAGGATGACTTGCAAGGGGAAATTGCATAATGGAATGGAAATTGACATCAAGATTCTGGGTATCAAGAACAAAGTTTTCATTCTAGGGAAAGTCATCTTCCAACACATAATGGACCTCCTGGGTTTTTGTGTGGATTGGAAAAGAAAGATTTTCGTTTATGAATTTATGTGGAATCAGAGCCTTCAGGATGCTCTTCTTGATGATAGATATCTGTGCAATTGGATTGGGGGAAATATTCGAGATTATGTTGGATACTGCTAAGGGCTTGGTTTTCTTGCATACCAAGTGCAAGCTTGCAATAATTCATGACAAAATTAAGCGTAGCAATATTTTGTTGGATGGTGGATTCTCTACTAGAATTATCGATTTTGGCTTCGCCAAGCTAAAGGTAGGGGATTTGGATCAACAGAAAGAGGATCTCAAGGGGCAGAAAGCCAAAGGAAAGAGGATGATCTGATGCCAGTTAATGTGATTGTCAGAGATGATAAAGCGGTGAGGGAAGATTCATGGCAACATTAAGGCTATCAATATTTTGTTGGATAGTGGCTTCTCTACTAGAATTGTTGATTTTGGCCTCGTCAAGCTGAAGGCAGGGGAACTGGAATGACAAAAAGAGTATCTTGAGGGGAAAAATTCAAAGGAAAGAGGGATGAATCGACGTCGGTCGATGTGATTGTCAAAGATGATAAGGTGGTGAGGGGGAGAATGTGACGATTGGGGATTTTGTTTTCTCAGTCGTTGATGGAGATACAGGGTGTCTAGTGAATATGCAGTTACCATAGACGTGTAGTAAAAGTTCGGTATCACTAGGGAAGAATCCATACTTTTTGTTGAGTAATGCTTCGCCCGAGGGTTTGAGTGATGAGAGACAAATGGTGTCGATCCCTAATGAGAAAAAATGGATGCCCTCATCCTATAAAGAGTGGATATTCTTCCACTTATTCTAGAGATTTGAGTAGTAGCAATGGAAACACCCTTCCCAATGGGATTAATATTCCTGCTAGGAACATCCTCTGGGGCAATGTAAAGGTTCCAAGCAATTCAAAAGGGCTTCTAAAGGCAGAGAAGGTAATAACAAGCCATATTCTAGGGTTAGGAATGGTAAATATGGACATGGAAGCATAATCAGGGGAAATGGCAAGGCCAAGGGGACTAGAAATATCCAAATTGTTGTTGAAGCTGTCATTTTGAAGTGTTGTATCTCAAGCGGAGATCCAAGGGATGTGAAGAATGCTGGAAATGAACAATACAAGAAAGGGAACTTCGTTAAGGCACTGTTGTTGTATGATAGGGAGAATTCCTTTTCTCATTGGCATGCCCTATATCACAACAATAAATGTGCTACACTGACAGGACTTGGTCATTTAGCCGAGGTAGTCTAGGAATGTCAGGGGGAAATTAGGCTTAATAATTCTTATATTTATGCACATCAAAGGCTTGCACCTCTCTCTCTTAAGAAAATGCCTTTACCCCTGAATCTTTATTATGTTAATAGTGTTTGATTGATGTTTCCACATTAGATGTAAATGCATTGGCCTTTTTCCTTTTGGGACAATCTATGAAATTTGGGGGAGATAGAAAAATGCCATAACACATTTCAAATTTTCTGGGCATCAGTGAAATTGGAGCGATATAGAGAAAGTTAAAATAGTGGAAATGTACCTTTCCAAATGTGTAGAAGCTCAAAATATTTGAGACTGGAAAGCTGTATTGAAAGAAAGTAATGTAACACATTTCAAACTTTTTGGGCAGCAGTAAAATTGGAGTGATATAGAGGAAGCTCAAATAGTGGAAACATACCTTTCCAAATGTGTAGAAGCTCAAAATATTGGAGACTAGAAAACTGTATTGAAAGAAAGTAATGTAACTATTATGGCAGGTGTTGATTCAACACAACAGGGTTGTAAAACCTCTGGAATTCCTTTCCTCTTGATTTTCTAAGAGAAATGCTTTAGCTCATTCTGGTTGTACTAGATTTTTATTCTTACATTATATAGATTATTATTCATTAATTTGATTCTATTTTCATGCACCACTCATGGTTCTTTTCGTTCAAGATAGATGCACTACTAAAACTCCAAATATTATATGAGGCAACTACAATTCTGATGACTACACCCAAGACAGAAATCAATACATCCACCATATATTATGATATTGCAGGAAATTCTTATCTGCTCCTTGTCCAAACACAGGAGCAAAATTTGTGCTAAAGGGTTTGTGGGAAAATATTCTTCCAATTAACCTTGTTTGCAACAATTTGTAGATAAATAAGTATATTCCTCTAGAAAACATCATATAAATAAGATTAATTTTCCCCTTACACAATTGATCCTTAAACACAATGCACCATTTATTTCCATCTTTCATTCATTGATTCTTCTCCTAAGGATTGATAATATCATACCAACGAGGAATGGTTGTAGTGCACAAAATAGGATTTTAAAATATAACTAAGATCGAATTTGTGATAGAGGAATGATAAAGGGGGACTTTTATTGCATGTTTGATATTGTCGTTGCTAGTGTGAAAAGAGAAACTCGTATTGATCTATATAACCCTGAGATAACTACATTGCTTATAAAGGCTTGTGTAGTGGCTTATGCTCTCTCAAGTGACAATTATCTCTTTAAGGCCGGAAAGTATTTTGAAGCATGCACAACATATGGGTTAAGGGATTGAACATGATCCCATGAAAGAAATTTTGATGCAGGAGCATCCAGCTCAGAAATATCATTGTATTTTAGTAGACATAGGGGGTCTTGTGTTTTCAAGGAAGTCGGTTTCCTGAGTATTAAATTAATGTAGTTATTAAGGTTTCTAAGTAAGTTTATGAGAGATATTAAAAATAGGATTTCATTAAGCATTGTGAGGCATATTTATAAATGTTCCGAATGTTGGAGAACATGGGAGAATTAGGATAGTTGAGAGATTCAAAGATATGGAAATCAATTGTAAATCTTAGATTAGGAATTGGTTTCATGGTTTGTGGAACTAAAGAGGATCCTTAGGGATTAGTTGAGTCAAAAATAGACTTAGAGGATATTTAGGATCTAAATTGAAATGGGTTACAGAACCTTTTGTATAAATGTAAGCCTAAAAGGCATAGAGAGAGTTAGTTAGTGGGTTAGTGAAAGAGTAAGAATCAGAGTTCAGAGATTAGATAGGGTTTGACTGTAAGCCTATGGGCAGGAAAGGAACAAGGCCACTGATTAGAAAATCAGGCCTAAGAGAGAGATTCATTGTGTAAATAAATGTTTATAAACACAGAGAATCCAATTCTTGAGTTGTGTGGTGTGTATTGATTAATGGAATTATAAATTGTGTGTGAATTAGAGTAATTATGCATAGTATATGTATGCGAGTGGAATTAAAGCAGAATACGGAGGTGGAGAATGAAGGATAGTGGTCTGATCATTTGAATCCAATTAAAGGATCAAAGTTGAAGTTCATATGTGATAGCGCTTAAAGTAAGTCGAGGTAAGTTTAGGAGCAAGGTGCACTGTAGAAAAACCAAAGACCAGAAACCCTGGAGAAAACATAAACCACAGAAGAACAGAGAGAAGAAGTGCAAAGAGGAGTGTTAAGGGTTTGCACATAGACAGTATTGGAGAAACCCTTTAATGTTACAGTGAAGGTATCACTGCAAGGTTTCCTAAAACCTAAGGAATTATGAAGGAAGCGTAAATGCACAAAGAAATGAAGTAACAGAGTGGAGATCGAGATCAAACCAGTTGAAGACCATAGGCGAGAACAAATACACTGGCAGAAAGCCAAATGGGATATTACATAGTAAGAAACAAAAGAACTTAGTAGAAAAGTACAGTCGTTGGATCAGTTAGATCAATGGATGAGATTGTGTGAGATAGATGACTAGGATTAAGTTGTGTAAAATAAAGTCAAGAAGTAAAGGGATCAGATTAAACCACGTGTTAGAAGAAGGATGGAGCGGTCTTCGCAAGTGGTCAACAGTGTCTCACGCACCCTAAAAGCTGTAAATGGTATTCTTCGATTTCACACAATTAACCTGAGGGGTTGACACGTAGCATGAGAAAACCACTTTTCTCGCACGCTCTCGATCTAATATCAGTCGTGCGTGAAATCGCACGATATGGTGTGATCACCATTGGATTGAGGTAGGAGAAATAAACTGTGGAGATTGGCCACGCTAGTTGGTGCAAGCTATTGCGCAATAACCATCGGATTGAGGTTTACTGTGCTAAGGAGAGCATCAATATATGTGCAAAGGTTTGTGGAATGGAGGAAATGTAAGGTTTAAGTGTGGTTTATGAAATATTTCTATTGTATGGGAATTATAATAGAAATAAGCGAGATTAATGTATTATGGCTTAAGTTGAGTTTTAACCAAAGTCTAAAATCCATGGTATGGTTAATATGCACGGGCAATAAGAATTATCCAAATATTATGAAGGATTTATAAGGTTCTGCTCAAAGGTTTATAAAGGTCCAAACTTTGGATAGTTAAATCAAACGTTTCTGCATAGAGTTTATTGAGGAGCATTAAACCTTGGTTTAAGAAGGTTTTACTAACTAGGAATATTAAATTCTTGAGACATAGTGTGACATACAATTTTATTTGCATAATGTGGGTAGATGTGGCTTTTTCTGTGTCATTTTTGGTATCGGAGCTGAACAAGGAAATTTTGCGTGAAAAATTCTTTGAGAAATTTAGAATAGAGTTATGTTTTGGAGGTATGTATACAGGAAAGAGGAGATCATATTTTAAATTTGACAAACAGTGGGCACACAGAGATAAAGTGTAGCATAATTTGCAAATGCAAAGAAATAGAGGATAATCCATTCAAAGTGTAGGTGCATGGAAGAACAAGATCATGCATAGATCTTGAAGGTGAGATATGTTTTTGTTTTAATTTCGTTTGAAGATTGTGGTTGCAGAATTCAGGTTGTAGATAAAAGAAGGTATCTCAACAAAATAAAAGAAGCAGTAATGAAGAATGCTAGTAAGAAATTCTGAGTGAAAGAAGAGGTGGCCAGAACCTAGTATTTCTTTTGTGATTGAAATACAAGAGGATAGTTGTGTTATTAAAAGGTGCAGATGAGTTGAAGCCTAGAAGGAGCAGAGAGAAGTGCTCAAAGAGGCTCGAGAGAATAGAGAACAAAGTGCTTGCCAAAAAACCAACTACAGAGGAAAGCTTGGTGAGGTAAGTGGTAGCAATGAAGACTTGTTGTTGTAGAGGCTTTAATATAGTTCATAGTAAGTGAGTGAGGAACTCGTGAAGATAGATAAGGAGATGGCTATTGATAGTCATAAAAAAGATAACAAAGATTCTGAGAAAGACCACAGTAGAAGAAGGGTGAAGAAAGAGGATGCCAAGGCAAATGGCATACAGAGACAATTAAGTGAAGAATAATATGAGAGGGAGAAGGTTGAGATTGCAGTTCAACTTGAGATATTGATGAAGATGTTGCAGATAAATAAACAAGATCAGAGGTATGGTAATGTCATAAGGAAGAAAGTAAAGTGGTAAAGGCTACGAGAGGAGAAATCAGCAGGTGAATATGCAGTTAGCAGAAGCGCTGATGAAGCTTGAATAGGTAATGAATGTTAAATTGAAGTCTGAAGAACTCAGAGAAGCTGAGTTGAGAATGGAAGTTTCCATTTGTGAAGCAGAACAAGATGAAGTTTCGGGCGAAGATGAAGATTGGAGATCTGTGAAAGATCTTATGAACCATTGTGCGAATTCAAGACAGTGAGAAGTTTACTTTGCTGAAGAAGAAATTATTGATGGTTTTTTGAACTATTGGACAAATTCAGATCAACAAGAGGATGTAAAACCCTGTATTTTTTAATCTAATAACTTAGATATGATTACAAATTTTGCAGAGGATGAGCAATCTTTTGAGACTGTCAAAAGTATCGAAGAGTATCTTTCAGAAGATAAATTATCTGAAGTAAAGAAGGATGGAGACTGTCTCTTGAATGAGAAAAGCAGTGAATTATGGCAGCAGAAAGAATTTAGTAATACATTGATGTTTGAAGCTGTTACAACACAGGAACAATTTCTTGTGAAAGAAGGAGATAAAATTCAGTCTGAAGAGCTGATATGTGAAGCAACAGTTGAGACAGTTGAACCTTGTAATTTTCAAACTGATAATTTGTGTATAAATGCAGGAATTATAAGTGACGATGAAGTACTTATGAAGTGACAAAGAGAAATTGAATTGCTGGAATATTGGCTGGAAAACTCAGAGTATGATAGTGTGATTGCAGACGAAGGAGTTCAATACGGTGGACAAGAGGAGAAAGACATCATTGAAGCAGATAGTGTGGAAGAAAGACTTGTTGAGAGTTTCGAGAGTCCATTGGAGAATTATTTAGAGGGGTGGAATCAACATACTAATGTGTTGATAGAGAAGGAAGGAAAGGTAATGAGGCCTTATATTTTTAATTCTGATAATTGTTTTATGACTACGGGATTTGATGAAAATGAGACAGACATGTTTCAAGTTGAAGAGTCAGTTTTAGAACTGAAGAAGACTGGAAGTTGCCAGGTCAGACACGCTAATGAGGAAAAAGAAAAGCATGAAGATATCGTGCTTAAAGAAATTAAATTGATTATTAGAATCAGTCAAGGAAGTGAAGGACAATTACTGAGGGTTGTCAAAAAAGAGGAAGGAAAATATGTTGGAATTGATGAACAACATAGTGATGTATTTGAGAGGAATCAAGTACAATGGGAATTGGAGGACCATTTATTTTTTGAAAGTAAATTTACACATATTCAACAGAGGTTGTTTGGAAAGTCACAAGAGGGTAAAGATGAAAGGGCGGTAGTAAGAATCCGACAACTTCAAAGAGAAGATAATGAGCAACAGTTTGAAGATGAGTGGACAGAGTACAACAACAAATTGAAGAGTATGTATCATCCCAAGGATGGGCTGGAGATAGAGACTGAAGAATTATGGCAATTAATGACAAAGTAGCCTAGATGGAGGAGAGTGACAGCAACAGGAAGAATGATCAATCAGAATTTGAACCTGATTGACAAGGAGAGGAAGATGAAACAAAAGACAACAAACATACAACAACAACAAAGGAACAAAGCATTCAGACAACTACAAACTAAAGTTTGGGACCCTGGAGGTTTTCTATCAACATATGAGAACACATGATTTGGAGATCATGATTACTTTAACCTTGGGAGTTTGATGCAGGAGCATCCAGCTCAGAAATATCATTATATTTTAATAGACATAAGGGGTCTTGTGTTTTCAAGGAAGTTGGTTTCATAAATATTAAATTAATGTAATTATTAAGGTGTCTAAGCAAGTTTATGAGAGATATTAAGAATATGATTTAATTAAGTATCATGAAGCATATTTGTAAATGTTCCCGAATGTTGGAGAACATGAGAGAATTATAATAGTTGAGAGATTGAGAGATTTGGAAATCAATTGTAATTCTTAGATTAAGAATTGGTTTCATGGTTTGTGGAACTAGAGAGGATCCTTAGGGATTAGTTGAGTCAAAAGTGGACTTAGAGGATATGCAGGATTTAGTTCAAAAGTTTAAGGATCTGAACCGAAATGGGTTACAAAACCTTTTGTATACATGTAAGCCTAAAAGGCATAGAGAGAGCTAGTTAGTGAGTTAGTGAAAGAGTGAGAATTAGAGTTCAAAGATTAGATAGGGTTTCACTGTAATCCTACAGGAAGGAAAGGAAAAAGGCCACTCATTAGAAAATCAAGCCAGAGAGAGAGATTCATTATGTAAATAAATGTTTATAAAGACAGAGAATTTGATTCCTGAGTTGTGTATTGATTCATAGAATTATAAATTGTGTGTGAATTAGAGTAATTATGCATAGTATATGTATGCAGGTGGAATTAAAGCAGAACACAAAGGTGGAAAATGAAGGATAGTGTTATGATCGTTTGAATCCGATTGAAGGATCAAAGTTGAAGTTCAGATGTGATAGCACTTAAAAGTAAGTCGAAGTAAGTTCAGAAGGCAGGTGCGCTAAAGAACAACCAAAGACCAAAAACCCTAGAGAAAACATAAACCATTGAAGAACAGAGAGAAGAAGTGCAGAAAGAAGTGTTAAGGGTTAGCACACAGACAGTATTGGAGAAAATCTTTAATGTTACAACGAAGATATAACTGCAAGGTTTCCTAAAACCTAAGGAATTATGAAGGAAGCGTAAAAACACGAAGAAATGAAGTAATAGAGTGAAGATTGAGATCAGAATAGTTGAAGACTATAAGCGAGAACAAATGAACAGGAAGAAAGCCGAATGGGCTATTACACAGTAAGAAGCAAAAGAACGTAGTAGCAAAGTACAGTCGTTGGATCAATCAGATCAATGGACGAGATTGTGTGAGATAGACAACTAGGATTAAATTGCGCAAAATAAAGTCAAGAAGTGAAGGGATCAAATTAAACCACATGTTAGCAGAAGGATGGAGCAGTCTTCGCAAGTGGTTAGCGGTATCTCGCGTGCCCTAAAAGTTGTAAATGGTATTCTACGATTTCACGCGATTAAATTGAGAGGTTAACACATAGCATAAGAAAACCAATTTTCTCGCGCACTCTCGATCTACTATCAGTCGTGCATGAAATCACACGATATGGCGCGATCACCATTGGATTGAGGTAGTAGAAATAAATGGTGGAGATTGGTCAGGCTAGTTGGCATGAGTTATTGTGTGATAACTGTCAGATTGAGGAATGATATCGACGACGAAGATTTAATGTGCTAAGGAGAGCATCGATATATGTGCAAAGGTTTGTAGAATGGAGGAAAGGTAAGGTTCAAGTGTGGTTTATGAAATATTTCTATTGTATGGGAATTATAATAGAAATAAGCAGGATTAATGTATTATGGTTTAAGTTGAGTTTTAAACAAAGTCTAAAATCCATGGTATGGTCAATATGCGTGGGTAATAAGAATTAACCAAAGATTGCGAAGAATTTATAAGGTTCCCCTCAAAGGTTTATAAAGGTCCAGACTTTGGATAGTTAAATCAAATGTTTCCGCATAGAGTTTATTGAGGAGCATTAAACCTTGGTTTAAGAAGGTTTTACTAAGCAGGAATATTAAAATTCCTGAGACATAGTGTTACATACAATTTTATTTGCATAATGTGGGTAGGTGTGGCCTTTGCTACGTCAAATTTTAATATGAAATTGAGTAGCCTATAGATCTAAGCTCGACTAATGGTAAAAGGCATTTGGGGATTGAAATGTTACTCTAAGCATTCAAACCAACTATGCTAAAGCTCTTCTCAGATGGGAAAAATCCAATGCTAAGGTATGCCAAATTCAGTCTCCTTGATTTTGGTGCTCCAAATTTGTTCTTTGATAGGACAATTTACCTTTGGCTTCATGCATCTACTTCCTAGAGCCAATTGTGTTTATTTTTATATTTTTTTTACACTAATGATCATGGCTTCTTAAATACTAACACCTTGAACAATGGGAGGAAAATTTAAATGATTATGAAGCATTGAGGAGAGAAATACCAGGGGATGTAGAAGTAGCTCAAGCTTTTTTTGATGTGAAAGTAACATTGAAGAGATCTCATGGAGAAGATACTAATAACATGAAGTTTGGAGAGGAAGATGAGGTGGTTTCTAGCAATGATTAATTTAGAAAAGCAATTTACTGCACTTGGTAATAGTTACTACATTATTTATTTTATTGTTTTTAATTTTATTATGACAATGTAGTAGAGCATAGAAGATACATCATTTACTTAATTTATAAGACTGTTAGATCCATTAATCAAATTTGACAATAATACACTTCAATACAAGATCTAGTAAGAGATGCAAGAATATATCTCCATTTGTTGATAAACCTTGTAAAATACAACCATCTATAAATTTTCTTAAGGTACCATAGCTCGATATCTCTATTAACGATATGAAATTTTGTTGAACTTATCTTATTTCTACCTTCTTGATGACTTAATTTGGCTTTGTACATTTGATGTGTTTATGACTGTGAAGATGGGTGTTAAAGAGAATCTATTTCTTGAAAAGTCAGAGAGTGTGAGCACTGTGCCCACATTCAAAATTTAAAAAAATGCTCTCAAGGTCAACGAAATTGTTGGGTCAGTCCAACAAGTGTTCAAGCACTCAATGAAAAACTATAGCCTTTAGGCAGTTATCTATAGATTCATGCATTTAGTTGAACATATCTTCATAAAGAAATAAAGTGGATCACATCCATAGTTTTTTCACCTTCTTTAGGCATGCTTGTCTATGAGATGAGCTTTGGTATTCCATTGTATTTCATCTATGCCCCTGTAACAAGTCTATTTTTCACTCCTTCCATTTTTTTTTTGCTCCCTAGGGTAATTAGACACAAATATGACAAAATTGTATCGAACAACAAAAAAATGCCAATGCAAAACCATATTCCATATTGTTGGTATTTAGCAATATGTGGAAGAAACAAAATTTGTGGAAAGCCAAAAGACTTGTATTGCACTTGTAAAGTTGGTGCAGTTGAATTGGGCATTGGGACATAATGTCTTGTATAACGATGAATTTTGTGGCTCAAAATGATTGGATTTGCACCTGCAACTACCAGAGATGGTGGTGGATTAATTTATATACTTATTTAAGAATTCATTGGTTTGTGTATATGTTAAGGATGGAATATATTATAGGATATTCATATGTCTAACTTAGGTTTGGGATTCTAGTCATACTGTATGATTAGTGATACAAAAATTAAAAACATTGTCACTTGAATGCTTGTTTCTTCAAATTCCATTATATTTTTATTTTCAAATTCAATTATTTATAAAATATAGATTGTTTTTTAAATCCTTTTTTTTTTTTTTTTTTTTTTTTTTTGTGATAGCTTTGAAGTATTAAACAATTTATGTATTAAATTTAAACATTTTTTTGGTAAAGCATAAATTATTAAAATTGAACCGTTTTGGACAATTTTTAATTCTAGAGGGTTACTTAATGAAAATCTGTTTGAGAAAATGTCCAACTTGGATGATACAATTTTGTAAATTTGGACACTAGAAATGGATGAGATTTTCAGTTCTCGTAATTTGGAGTTCTCTTCAAAGATCTGTATGCCCCTTTATAACATCTTTGAGTGGCTGTAGATATTTTTCATCTACATATTATTATAGAGAAACAACTTTGCTCCACTCCTAGAAATCATTAATGATGTTTGCATTAGAGTGAGTGGGGAGATGATCTTCCCAAATTTTATATTCCTACGATATATCTTTTCATCTTTAAGGACAATGGTTAGTAATAATTTGAATATCACTCGATAGTTCATTATTTTTTTCTTAATTTTTTCATTTATATAAAAAATAAAATATAGCACTTTTAGTTTAGAGTCAACCTCTAAATTATCTTTGTGAAACCTAGAAATTATGCTTTTAGTTTTCCATCAACTCATAAATTGGCCTTGCGACTCTCAACCCACCCGCAAATTAGGTTTATGATCATCGAGTTGGATTTTGTGATCAACCTACAATAAACTGACATTTATACTAGTATCAACAGCTCTGAGATTCGAATCCATGAAGAATTTAATGCTCTTCTACTAGGTTGAACTTATAGGTCCTAATCTAGTCTAGGGATATATAATCACTCAAGAGTAGGAAGATAAAACCAATTGAATGTTACTCCAAAGACAACAGGTGACAAGCCCCTGAGGCTGCCAGATCATTGTCTCACATTAATGATAAAAAACAAACAATATTACCTATGCTTTGTTCCATGCTCCACTCAAATTAAATTTAGAGAAAGGCTCAAGAACTTCACACAAAAAACAAATGAAACTTAACCAATTTATAAATTGTACAAAAAATGGATCTGCGGACTCTTACCTCAAACTCAGTGAGCATAAGGAAAATTTTGTAAGTTTGTCGGAATCTATGCACTTTTCCTTCATAAAAGTTTGTCAGAATCTTCGCACTTTTCCTTCATAAAAGTTACGCTATCTACACTCTTTTCCTTAAAAGAACCTGAGCAAATCTGCTCACTTTTGCTTAATAAAAGCTGCACAATTGCCAAATTTGCAGATTTTACTATTGACTGACAGTGCGCAAGTCAACTTTGACCTTTATTTGCCTAACAAATCCCAACTTGACTTGCCTCCACTAGTCCACACCAAGATCCAATGTGCTCCACTCTGTGCTGACTTGATTCTCAAACAGACAATACTCTGTGCTGACTTGATCCTCAAACAGACAATGCAACCTTCCAATGCAATCATGCTACTCCAAGAATAAATATGGCAGACCTTGACTCTGCCAAAAAATCTTCACACCTACACTCGCTAATAGAGGAGACTCCATGCTCACCAATCTCTCTCAGCCACAAAGGCTCATAGTGTCAATCTCAGCCACAAGGACTTACCCCACCAATCTCAGCCACAAAGGGTCAACTCAACCCTTACTATACCAAACTTAAAATTAGGAATAATTATTTCGAGATTAATCATTTTATATCTTTATAGATCTTAATCATAATATCTATATTTTATTTTAAAACCATATTAAATTGAAATTTTAGCAAAAAAATCCATTGCATTCCTTTTCAACGTTATAAATACACAAATAACACGATAAATAAGTAACACTCTAAACCAGCAACATATACCTTGGCCTATTGTTCAAGACACCTCTTCAACATTAAAAACAAGCATGTCACATATAGACTTTATTGTTCAATTTGGTAATTTTCTCTGCCCATAAACCCAATAAACCCAATGTAGTGCAATAGAGTTAAGTTCAAATCTAGCGTATTGTTCAAGACACCGCTTTAACATTAAAAACAAACATGTCACATATAGACTTTATTGCTCAATTTGGTAATTTTCTTTGCTCGAAAACCCAATGTACAGTGTAATAGAGTTAAGTTCAAATGTAGAAGTTATATTACTTGCTTACTTATAAGTTACTAGTGGCTTATAACATTACTCACAGGATAACTAGTAGCAATTTTCATGGTTGAAGGATTTATTTCAGTGTAATAGAGTTGCAGAAGGTTACCAGTCGCTTACAACACACGCCGGCGGCAGGATACATGGTTTCTGAATGTCTTGTCGATTGCCACCGCTCGACAGTTAGACAACCATAGTGTAATAATAGGTCTGAGCAGTGCTGCAATTGCACTTTGCTCATTAAATATGATCAATATTTAGTGCATTGAAAAAAGCGATTCAAGCAATTCTTCCAAAACGTTCAGTTCCAACCCTAAGTCTGAAAATGTTTTGATTCCAACCTTGAATCTGACTTCAAATGTCCCTTCCCAATGGATTCTTAAATGGCTACGTAGTTTGAAGATGGAGACATTACGAATTAGCACGACCGAAATTTTTTTTTTTTCAAGGTCATCTGTTTACTGATTGGTTTAGAACCCAAACTGGAGCAGCCTAGAAAGTCTCAGGTTCAAATCCCTGAAACCCGTGTAACCTGAGTTATCCAATCTACAATGTTATAAATCTGACATCCGAGTAAGTGAGCGAAAGACAAAATGATCTTGATGAAAGAACTTTAAGTGTACATTTTAAGAAACGATTGTTGAATTTGTAATTTCAACCGCGCACAGTCTAGCATTTAATACACCTCAAAACCACCCAGCAAAACCACAAACCCGCTTGAGGCATATCGCACCGCTTTTGCATGAAGGTAGTTTCCGTACACAAGAGCTCCGATACAACTTGGAGTTGACGCGTGGATGAGGCGTGACATCACCCTCTGACATTTATCGGAAGGTAAATGTCGACTAAAAAGGCCTTACGATATTCATCTCCTTCGTCCGATTTGCCCCTGCATTATCCACCGTTGATTGTTCAAAGTTGCATTGTGGAGTAAAGCTCAGTTAAAAAGGGCTTCCGATATTCACCTCAGCCGTTGGATTCCAGGAGGGAAAATCGACGGTCGAAGGGCATCTCAAGTTGCATACGAACCTGCATAAAATAAATATTGCGTGGAGTAAAATAAACTTTGGTTGACAGCGGGTTTTAATATTAATGCATTTAATGAATTGGTCATAGTCGTAGGTAAAAGATTTAATTTTAATGTTACGCCAAGTATGGGCGTGAGTTAAATGATGGCATGGGCAATGTCATATAGTTTTTAAGTTTATTGTTTTTAATTTTTTCACGGGCGTAAGTTTGGTTTTGACAGAACAGGTAAAAACATATTGTAGTTGTTCGTCATTTTTTGTAAGTGTGTGAAAAATTGGAAACGCACAGCAGTGCAGAGCAAAGAAGTGAAGAAGTGAATGAAGAAAACCAGGAGGAAGTTTGTATCAAAAACCATGAATTGTTTCACACAGCAGTGAAAAGGTAAAACAGTAAATTTACTTGTAATCTTTGTTTTCACACAGCAGTGAATGTAAATGAAATTTTTACACACAGTGGTATAAAATTTCAAAGGAGACAGTAATTTTTGTTAAAATGTTTTGGTGAATCCCTCTGAGTGAAAGAGGATGAATATGTATGAGTGATTTTGTTTAATGAATAGAAATCTTTTATGGTGGTGCAATACTCTGTTCTTCAGTAAATTTTTGTTTTGGTGAATCTCTCTGAGTGAAAGAGGATGAATATGTATGAGTGATTTTGTTTAATGAATAGAAATCTTTTATGGTGGTGAAATACTCTGTTCTTTAGTAAATTTTTTAAAAAGCTTCCCTGTGCACAAAAGATCCTGGAGTAAAGAAAACAAAGCATTGCCTCTGTGTGTTTTATTTTTTGTGTTTTTGGGATTTTACCAGAAAAATCCCCAACAGTGGTATCAGCGCAGGCTTAGGCTCTTTGAAGGTGACAAAGAAGCTGAAAGGAGGAGTCTTTTGGTGCAGCAGTCAGTTGTTTTAAAATACACAGTCAAGGATTTAGAAACATAGTTAAAGAGTGCTAGGATGGCCAGCACAAGCACTGGTATGGGTATGTTTAACACCCAGCTCCCACAGTT
>APFE031524225.1:0-21778 GCA_000404065.3 Pinus taeda
CTTGGTGAGGTGGAAGAATTTACCGAATGAAGATGCCACTTGGGAGAGTGAGAGGATCTTACAGCATCCATCAGTTCAGTTGCTTGAGGACAAACAACATTTTGCCAGGGGAGACTATAATATTCCTAATTAGCTATGGCTAATTGGAATATTCAATATTTTCTAGTTTTTGCCTTCTATAGTAATTTGTAAATAAAAAGTGAGGATAGGGGAACATAACTCACTTTAGAATAAAAAGTCACTTCCTAGGTAGCACAACATTGTGGCTTAAAGGGCAGCTAAGGGGGCCAAAGGGGGATACGGAAATGGGGCCCACACAGACACATGGAAGGATTGTGTAGGAGGGAAAATCATAGGTGGCAAGAGGGGAATAATGCAGGAGGAGGTGAGCCTAGGCATTGTGAGAGGTAGAGGCTATAAAATAGATGGGAGCCCCCTCATTTCGATTCATTCCGATTATGAGAATTTGTGATAGTCATTTTGACTTAGAGCACGCTGGTTGTTTAGATAGTCTACAACACTATTTAGTGCATTGAGTGTCTCCGTTCGAAGATCTCACCCTTAGCCCTGGGGTACTTTGAGTGCCTACTCGAGAAAGGTATTTCCATTGGCATTCTAGTGGTAGATTGATCAACATTTCAACAGCAGTTCCATCAGGATTTTAGCAACAGTTTCATCAACGTCTTTGAGGAACTGTGAAGAACCCCAAGGGGGTGATTTTCGGGGGTTGACTATTTCAGAAAATCTTCTAAGTTTTTCTGGGTTTTTTTAGTATAGTTTGATTCCAACTTTTCAGCCTTTTCTGAGGAGGGGAGAAGCCCCAAATCTTCATTCAATTTCAAGTAGCAGCAGCAGCACGAAAATTTCCTAGCAGCTGGGACGCAGATCAGTGTGAGGCCATTCCAGGAAAGCTTTCTCGATTTTTCTAGGTTTCTTGAGTAGAGCTCGAATCCAGAGTTTTAGCCTTTTTCGAGGAGGGGAGTAGCCCCAAATGATCATTTGTCATGCGGAAAGAGTTAATCTTGTGGACAAAACCAACATCCCTAGAAGCCTAAGACTTTCTAGTGACAAACAAGACAATTAAGAGCAATCATTCTCTAAACATGCATTTACCATACAAGAAATCAAGTGTTTTAGATCCTACCTGTAGTCCAACGCTGTTGTAGTAGGCCAGCCTCGTCGATTCGGATGAGCTCCTCCTTCACTTCGAGACCTGCATTCACTAACAATCAAACGATTACATAGCACCTGTATATCTCATAAAATAAAACATATTCAACATACAGACCGAGTATATGAAACAACTGATTAAAAACAAATTGTTGAGAAGAATGGACTTATTTGTATTAATAGGAAACAAAAGAAACCATTACAACCTCAGCCTTGGTGTTGTGCAAGTTCCTCCCAGGGTCCAGCAAGAGTTTTCCTTTACTTTGTTAAGCTCACCCACTTCCAAATGAAACAAGAAAGTATGGGAATCTCTCCTAACAAGCTTCTACAAGGAAGTCCTAATTCCAGCAGCATCTACCCTTTGGAATGTTCAGCTTTCAACCTCCCCTCCTCTGGCCCAATGCCTCTATTTGTAATGCTCTAGAGGAAGCTAATCGGGTCCAACATCAATGGGATAAGCCCCTCTTTTGGATGGGGTAGCTCCTCTCTTGATGGGATAAGTTCCTCTTTCATAGGGATGCATGAACCATCTGGAGGCGCTCAATACATGTCAAACAATCTTCTAGAATGCTCTAGAAATTACCACAAGTAACTTTTTTAAGATGAAACTCGTGCCTTTTGACCTTTACAGGAGTACGCACCCATCCCTTGACTTACAGAGCGTACAAGTACGCAGGTACAATGAGTTTGGGATGCGTACACGCAGGCAAGGTAGAGAGAACCTGCGTACCCAGAGATAAACATGATTTTTAATGACTTTCTCTCTTTTTTGAAGTTTGACATGGAGAGCAGAGGTATCAGGCTTGACAAGGAGGATAATATGACTATTGATGGAGCCATATTAACTGCAGATAGTCATGGTGACAAATTTTAGTGTAACACTTTGGGTACACCTGGGAGGGGGTGTTACAAATTTCCTTTAGTTGCCTAATTCTATTGTGTGGGGTTTGTTACCCAGGTACTTTCTCCATTTGGTTTTAAATGTGTCAAGTTAGGATCTAATTCTCTCTGGAAGGGTTTTTTGGTAGTCACTTTGTCTTGGTTTTAGGATTCTGGTAAATGCATACTCCATTTATCTCATTTAAAAAGTGAAAACTTTGTGGTGTATTTCATCTGTCACTATAACTCTCTGATCTTGTTCTCATTTCATATCTTCCCAAAGTGGTTTCATTTCGTGTTATGGAGAGATGATGTTGTGATATATGGGCGACATCCCATATTTGATCTCATTACAAGGAATTTGGTTTGGTGGGTTAGTCATCTTACTTTCATGAGATCATTCTTATTACATAGCCTCTATTGCACCAATCTCTGGGTACAATCAATTTCTTCACTTCTCCTATGATTCTCCCATTTTGGCTCATAAAGGATTATATTCCATTCCTAGTGTCAGTTGTACTCATTTCTCCTAAACATTATGGCTCCTTAGCAGAGAATGTCGACTAGTCGAGGTGGTGTAGGTGGATCTTCTTCCCACTGGTGTCATTTATTTTGATGGGAGTCAGTGGCTAATTACTTTGAATTTGTCCCTTGTGAGGTCAGGAAGGAAATTATCCTTCTTGAATCAAAGGAGTTTGGTTATTAGGCATATTTCTCAAATTCAAAAGTGGGAGGTGTCTCACTAAAGTGGATACCAGACCCGGGAAAATTTCAGAAGCACAAGCTCCATTTTATACATTCTCTCAAAGTGCATTAGGACATGGAAACTCTACTATATATGGCCCTCAGGGATAAGAAAGTAAAAAATTATAAATTGTTTGAAGGGTAGGATGACATCAAACGGATCCTTAGGAATCTCTTCTACAATTTGGACGATATTGTAACTTGGCTAACAAGGGTGGAGAAAGTTGTGGTTTAAAACTCTGATATTGAATCAAAGTAACTCAATGAAACTCTTGTTCTTATCAATGTTTCCTCACTCACTTCATCTCCTCATGATGCTTCTTATCCTTAGGGGAATTCCTCCCCTATCTTTTGTCATCATCTTTGAGTGAAGTGACAACCATATTTTGAGAACTCACCTCTTTTTTGATGGAAGTTGATGTTAACCTGCAGTGGCAGTGGTAGTTTCTTAATATGACATCTTGATCAAGTTCTATAGTTTTGGTTCTGATGAACTTCTATACTTTTGGTTCTAGGTTGAATGAATCTGGTTTTGACTTTTGGGGCTCAATTTATGTTATCATTCATATTTTGTTTTATAAATGCGCTAAATATATCCAAGATATTAGTAGACTTATGTATTAAGGGGTTATATGGTAAACTTGGATGAAGATTTTGTCTCCAAGTGTTGTTTTTCGTGACTTAGAAAACCATTTTACAGTAATAGGAATCATTTGAAGAATCTTACACAAAAAAAAAGAATACTCTAGTTGCTTTTCATATTAAAGTCTATAATAATTTGTTCACCTTTGGATTTTATCATGACCATATTATAGGTATTTTAATTACTAATTTTGATATATTATTATAAGGTATCTATACAAGTGGTTAAATTTTCTCAATGTAAAGTTTTATAAAGTTCAAAACTTTAGGAAATGGAAAATGTTGAATCGTAAGTTAAAAAATTTCAATAATTGAATGCCAAAACACGAGTGCATAAAATTATATATGCTAGTGTAAGATATTACACTCTACTATAATCATGAGCATGATAATGAATAGAAGGGAAATTACGCATATAGAATTGAATAATTGACAAGAGTTTAAAAATGAATAAATCGCACACTTACACTTTGGTTTTTGTTAATTCCTAATCGACGTTACTAATATAAAATTTTGCACATATATTTTCCATACTAATACCACGAATGTCATTTTGTTATTAAATAAGAATAAATAAAAAATTATCATTTGTTGACATTTGGATATGATGTAAAATTAGTTAGGTCACACCTTCAAACATCAACATGTCATCAAATAAGCATCAACATTCTAATCTTGATAAACATAACTAAAGTTTTGAGGAAAAATCAACATAGTAGCATGATATTGACTATTGGACAAAGCAACTAGATTATTTTCATCCATACAATGATCCTATTTCAATGAGGGAATATTATTTCTTTTAATGCTGTTGCAATTAGACCAATGTTGATATGATGCCAGAATTTGTACCCAAATTTAGTAGTGAGGGTTTTGGTTAGAGATAAAATTGAATTACACTGAGGTAAGTTCTATGATCTTTGAGAGTAGTTAATTTCCTAACCTTTAGGTTTTTTCCACTATAAATTGTATTGACATTGAATGGGATGTGTTAGTCCTTCCCTAACCTCCCTAATTTGGGTGATTATTGGTTAACCAATAAATATACAATGCCACCTTATTTGAATAAGTCCCATTATATAATTAGTGTGTAGTTACATAGTGTAAAAAGGTCATCCTGATTAAATAAGGCCTATTAGATAGTTGGTACACATTAATGATAGGACCACAAGTCTTTAGGTTTTTCACTATTACTAAATTAGCATAGAGTCAGAAGGCTATGGTATGTTTTGTGAAGTGTTGTTATTCTAATTGGAGCCATATTTATAAGAGGTTCCCCCATAGAGAAGCCCATGTACATTACTCATTCTTTTGGAGAATCATTAATACAAGGCATATATTCTACAAAATTTAATCTTATTTTTTCTTGCATTTGTTTCTCTGTATTTAATTGTTCATCTCTCTCACTAATTAGACATGCTACAAGTGATATAAAAGTTATTTTAGAGATACCACGTGCTTAAATTCTAGAAAACTAATTAGGCTAGAAATGTGTTCCAACATCTTTAAATAGCACATAGATTTGTAGTTGAATAGGAAATTCAATTGTTGAGGAAGAATGCATGTAGGAAATACAAGTGGTGTCACTCAATTAGACACTCTTGTAATGCCTATTGATGCCTCTTAGAGTAGTGATAAATTAAAAAGCACATATGTGTGTGTGTGTGTGTGTGTGTGTATAGTTTTCTTCTATGTATCATCAAGTATATTAGAATACCCTTAAGTGCACCTACAACTATTCTTCCATAAACACTTTATCTATATTGTTAGTTGTTACTATAATACACTGAGAACAATACTTGAGGAGCTTAATCTATAATGGATAAGGGTACAAGCTATCCTCCATAATCCGTGCATTGAGAGATTGGGAAAAGTACTATTATTGGAAACTTATATGTATATTAGAGAGCTACAACACCTAACATTATTTTATCCTTTAAGCCTTACAAATCCTAGGATCTGTAGCATATAACATAAATTCCTACACTAAGTAAATGATAAAGCATTTTTGGATTTGATCAATTCAATAATACTTATCTAAGAGTAATATTATTATGAGAGTATGAGTTTAAACATACATAATTAAATTATTATTGCTTTATTGTGTGTGTGTGTGTGGGGCAGGGGGGCACTCGGGGTTTTGGGGTGAAGGACCTAAAAACACCCTTATAAGAGACCTATATTAAAATAATCCTTGTGTAGTGTTAATCATCATGGTACCACTCTTATGCAACTATTTTTTGGTGGATCTAATGTTAGGAATAAAATAATAGAGAAATAAAATAAAAATGAATGTGAAAATAAAACATAGATGAAACAATACAAAAGATACATCAATATACATGGTTCACTTGATTTGGGCTATGTCCACAAAGAAATAGTTAATCCTTCCTTTTACTGCATCCAGTAAAATGGAGATATTACAACTTATAGCATGTTTTTTGTAGCCTCATCTTCTCTCACTCTCAGTCTACTTACTCTCAATTACAATTCTCTCTCCAATAATACACAACTATAATATGATTCCCTCACAAAAGAGGGTTGCCTTATAGGGAAAAAAAAAAAATTAACATAACATCTACAATCATATTTTTGAACTAATAATGAATGGTCCATATCAACTATGAAATTATAATTTTGTACAAGATATTTGTTTTCCAAAAATTTCTCTTCAAATTCATTTCCCCTAAATCCCCGTCAAGGGGACTCTAATGAATTTCCCTGACCCCCCAAACCCCCGAGAAACACTAGTAGGGGAACAAGCCCCCATTCACCCCCTATTTGGAAATAGATTCCAAACACTGCTAAAAAATGAGACCTATAAATTAGAAAAATAATCAAACTCCACAACCAACAATATCCCACTTGGATGTTGGAATTTGGGTAGCTCGGAAGGTATTTCCTAGTGGAGAAAACAAATCAAACGTTAGTTGTTTATGAAAAGTACCTAAGTGGTTGGGGTTTTGACCCAAGGTTATGGGCTTGATACCCAAGTTAATTAATTATTTAATATCATTTTTGTTTTAGTGGTAAATAGGGATTTATTGATGTACAAGGAAAATCCCCAAGAGCACTCACACAAATGCATAATTGAGAGGACAAGGGAAAGGCCTAGACACACATTGTGAAGGATAATATTGTGGACTGAAAGAGCCCTAGAGAGGGCTAATTTCTGTTCGTGGACATAGAGATCTTCCCAAGAGAAGCTGCAAGGGAAAGTGAATAAGTTTCTCCAAGATTCAAAATTGAGGATCTGCTAAGAAAGAGTGAGTCGATTCTGGTTGGAGCAAATCTAAGGCAAGTTTAGAGGTGTGAAATCCTAGCAAGGGCATCCCGTCGATTGGAGAAGGGGGCCAAGCCCTTGTTATATTAGTTTGAGCCATGTTTTCAACTAATTAAGCCCAACCATATATTTTTCCTATGGTTTCTAAGGAGACCACAGAGATATAAAGGGTCATCCATAGGTTTTTTAGCTCTAGGAGTACAACATAGTGTTTGACAGAGTTGGTTATAGAATATCAAGTGAAGAACAGAGGTAGGAAAAATTTACTCATGCATGGAAGAGGGTTGGATTAGATTTTAATGGTTTTTGTAGCATTAGATAAGCTTTCACAAAAAGGCCAAGGGTAAAATTGTGCTTAGGAAGGTTGGTCGAGGTATGTAATAGAACATCAAAGGGTTTGTTATGAGTTTTATGGAACATCTAAGGGAGAGAGAACCTAGTCGAGGGCACAGATAGGTTGGTTAGGGTCGTAGAGTGCCAAATAAATTAGATTTTGATGGTTGATGCCTTAAGGAGGTCAACCAAGGTGATTTTCAATGACCACAGTCGTTTTGAGGCTAGGCCACAGATAGAGAAAGATGACATGAAACCTCATCCTTGTGATTAGAAAGCCTAAATACCTCAAGATGTTGTTAAGTAGTGGATGCGTTGAAAGGAGGATTGTTGACTGAGTGGGTTGAAGAGATAATCTGAGATCTAAGGAGTTGATCTTGAAGTCTACCAGTGTTGAGCATTAGAAAAGGTATGTAATTGCCACTTATTTCTTTGTATTTTCCTTTAATTCATAACTTCTTTATATTCTAAGATGGGCACATGATAAAGGATTATGACAGAGTTAAACGATTTTTGATTAATGTAAAATGACTAATTATTGTCCTTTTCTATGCAAAAAGTGAAGAAAACGGAAAATCGCCATTTCGGAGGAAAAGACAAGGCAAAACCAACTGTTGTCCTTTTGATAGGAAACTGCATCTAGACGAGGAAATCGAGATTGGAGTGCATGGGCCAGGAAAAGGAAGAAGAAACGCAATATCAACACAATATGATGAAATGATAACTAAAGATTAAAGATATGGTGAATCCCTTAGGATCCTTTGATCCCTAGGGATAGCTACCTCAAGGCTATTAGTATTTTTTGTATTTTTGCTTGGCCACTATAAAAAGGGGCACCACTGCTAGCTCAAGGGGTGGATTATTGTTGATTTATAGAATTTGCTGTTGCAATCTGAACTTTGATCATCGACTCTCTTTAAAAGAGCGATCACTGTAACTCTATTTTTATGATTAATATATAAACTTCATTGTTGTTCCATTATTTGATTCTAGAGTAATCGCAACAGTGCATCCCTGGTGGCTAAGGGCTTAGCCCTACTGGATCACTTTCTTTCTGTATCATTATTTTCCAATTATAGTCGTGTGTAGTTTGATTTCCTTTACTTGCTGTATTCAGTAATCTTATATTCTTAAACATTTCATTGAATTGATTTGTTATGTCGAATTAGTAATTGAATGGTAAGATTATTATTTGAAACTGAAAATGTTATGATGTTCATTCCAAAATAATATCGCATTGTTTAATTTGAATATTCTTGTTCTCTTATAATTGTGGTTATTGCTTATTATGCTAAGATAAGATTACTGATTCAATCATTCTAATTCGTTGTCTGTTTACATTTGATTAAGTTTTTTATTTAATATTTTGTAGACTTATTTAGGTTTGCTGTTCCTTTATTAGTTGTTGTTCAATTCATTTATTAGTTAAAGATTTTTGTTCAATTCCTTTCGGTTAAGATTGCTACGTAATTCATTCCTATAGATTAAGCTTTATGTTTGATCTTTTCAATATATTAGTTGTTTTTCCTTTTCTGTTTATTGAATTTTCATTTCAAGTATTTGATTTGGTGTGAACAGAAAGATCCACAACTGTAGTGAACATTGACTATTGTTGTCTAGTTCCCAGATTGGAGATCTTTCCTTTGATTGGTGTTCATTTGCATCAGTTTACAAAGGAGAGAGTTATCATTACTGCATCCTTGACTGATGATTGTTGTAGCTTCTTGATTTAGTTACAAAGGATGTTAGTTTCTTTCCATTACATTCAGAGTTGTTTCTAGCATTTATTTACTTTTGAAAATCACTATACTACTAGCATTACTCTTGAACAAGTGTCTACCTCAAATTGAGTACACTCTTGAAATAAAAAATCATACCTGGATTGATAATTAATGTAGGTTAAATAGTGGTTAAAAAGACCCATTTTACTGCTCAACATTTTGGCACCGTTGCGGGTGATCTCCATAATTCACTGGCATAAGTGTCAACTCATTATTTGGAGTTATTATGACTCCACGAAAACTCAGGAATAACAAGTCTAATGGTATTGTATTTCCCAATATGCATGGCTTGTTGTTCCAACGCCATTTTTATGTGTTGGATCTGTAAAAATTAACAGTGAACTAAATTTTGAATAGCTATTTGTTCCATCATCTTCTCTGTGTTTTCTTAATAGTGAGCTAAAGTTTGAACAACTTGATGTTCCATCGTCATCTCTATGTTTTTTTACAGTGTGCTAAGCTTGAAAAAAATGGGAGGCAAATCAATTCACAATGAATCACAGGTGTTAATGGTCTTTGACGCTGCATACGAAATATTAGTAAGGGCAGGATGGATAGCCTACCTTAACCGTCTACAAGAATCTAACAAGACGGTGGCAATTAAATTTCTGTAGAATTTGCAAAAAAATTATTTGATGGTGAGAGGGAGACAAATAGTAGTAGCAGATGAGATAATTGTTGAAGTTTCAGGACTTCCAGCCATTGGACCAGTATGGACCTTGAAAAAGGTGAGACTACAAGATTGTATAACTATATTCCAGGACGAATGGTAGAATCTTACTATCAAAGGTAAAGGAGTCCTACCAGAAACCTTGGGAGAGCCTTGGGTAGAATTGGCCAGAATTGTCCAAAGCTACATTACTTGCGACGTGGTAAGACCATGCCATCTCAAACTATTAGCTATATTAAAATAAAAATGTGCAGTGAATTTACTTGCATAGTTAAATTTTTTATTGCATGATGTTGCCCGAAGTATAAGAAAATCTCGCCATGTAGAATCAGTAGTAAGCCATCACGGTTTAATTCAGTTAATAGTCGGTTACAGTCTTTCCCAACAGCGGAGTAGTTGGGAAGAATTTATTTTCTCGATCAATGGGGGAAGTGGCTTTACCAGCCCCAAAACGAAAACACATTGCTAGCACATCAATTAGACCACCGAAACAAAGACAATCTGTTAGATTGGGAAGAAGTAGAGGAATGTTGGGGAATTCCCAAGGAAACAGTAGCCAGCCTGTAGAAATACACGGCTCAGAGGACTAGCAACCCCCACAACTTGAAATAAGGGAAAATTAAGAAGAATTAGAGGAAAATGAAGAAGAGGAAACTAAGCAATCTGGTCAGGAAGAAGGGGAGGAAGCAGAGCAACCCAGCGGAAGTACATTGCAAAACCCTCTGCAAGAAGATGAATTGGCCCAAAGTTTGGCCAATATGGGTGAGTATGTCCAACCCCATAGCCCACTCAACCCCGATACTAAAGAAGGGTTGTAGGAACACTCTTCTCATGATAAGAATACATCTGAGGAGATGTGTGATGAGGAGGAAGAAGAAGAACAATCCTAAGAATGCTCTGCTCATGATAAGAGTGTATCTGGGGAGATGGGTAATGAGGAGGAAGAAGAAGGAAAATCTCAGGAACACTCTGCTCCCAGTCAGAGTACACCTGAAGAAATGAACAATAAAAAAGAAGTAGAAGAAGAATTTTCTCAGGAAACAACATAACAGACTAGGGTTTCCTCCCCTCAAAAACCTAATTAGCAGGATGAGAACATTGAAGAAGTGCTCCAAGCAGGAAACATGGAAATTGGCCAAGGCAAGGATACAATCCCTAAAGTACAAAGCCCAGGCCCAAGAAAAGAAACTACTGTTCCTTCTAAGAAAACAAACGAAATCAAAAAGTTGTGAAAGGAACAACAAAGATTGCTTAATGTAATTAAACAACTTTGAAAACAAATAAGGGTCCTAAAAATGGGGAAAAGCTCAAAAAGAACCCTTGGAGAAAAGCGTGCATCCACCTAGGAAAAACCCCATAAAGAAGACCAAGAGGAATCAAGTCAAACCCATTATTCAAGACCGTAGGGAACATCATGTGGCTATTACAAATGTAGAAGAACAAACAGACAACACACTAGCCTGTGAGAAGGAAGTCCAGACATTGGCATTGTCCTCTAGCATCATGACCAATCAGACAGTTCGTGAGAAGGAAGCACAGAATATAAAAATCATATGTCATAATAAAGAGATCTAGATAGATTTCCAACCCAAAAATTTCATGATGGGTAATGACCTGAGGATAGTAAAACTGCAAAAAGATTTGGCACACGCCGAACAAATGATAGAAAAGCTCACAAAGGAAATTGTTCCTCAAGAGAAGTATCATAAGAGACATCAGCAGCTAAAGAAAATTAATGCACTGAAGAGCAAGGCCTTCGATGGATGGCAAAGGACAGAGGAAAAAGTTAAAAAGGTAACCCATAGACTAGACATAGTTATGAATCAAATGGATAGCTTATGTTCTCTGTATACTGATGTTCTAGCATGTAGGGCACCCGCCAAAAACTATTCTTTGTTTTTGATGGAAAGATATTTACAATTGAAAATTAAGGCTATCAAGGTAGGGGTGCATATAGAGATAAAAACCATTGATGATTTCATAAAATATTGTAAGAATTACGGGGTGAAAGTCCAACAATTGTTATGTGAGTTTTATTTACATAATCTTGTATTGGATGGAGAAACAGAAAAGAACCCTAGCACTTTTGTGGGTGATATCTAGCTTCAGGCATTTATCTCTTTTGTTGTTAACTAGATAAAGTGGCTTAAAGCCTACAATACCTTCCAAAGACAGGAAAATGGGTTAGACCTATGGGTAAGGGGCAAACCTAGAAACCCATTGCAACTACGTAATAAACATAGGAGCTTAATGAGAACGAAGGGTGTGATCCAAACATTGGGACCTTCACACAACAGTCATCCGGTAAGGGGTAGAATACTTCCTAACCATCAAAGACCTTGCCATAGCAGCAACCAAATTCCCATACCAGACTTCCAATTGGAATATACAAAATAGAGAGCCATTCAATTATGAGAATTTTAAGCTAGCTGTTGACTACTTGGTTATCTATGGTTATCTATGCCCGTCTTGGTTAGGCTCTAGTTTCTGAAGTCCAATCATCTGGTATCTTGCACTAGGGTATAGAGCTTTATATGAATTGCCTAAAGGTCAGACAGGGCATATTTTTGAAGTCTTGGCTAGAAATCATTGTTGTAGACCACTGACTAGAAATCCTTCTCTAGCCTATTCCCTAACTACCTTGCATGTCAATTACAATGTTTTCATGAGGGCGTGAAAGAGGGTAAGCAAGGGGGTGTGTTGAGCATTAGAAAAGGTATGTAATTGCCACTTATTTCTTTGTCTTTTCCTTTAATTCATAATTTATTTATATTCTAAGATGGGCATATGATAAAGGAATATGACAGAGTTAAAGAGATTTGTGATTACTGTAAAATGACTAATTATTGTCCTTTCCTATGAAGAAAGAGAAGGAAATGGGAAATCCCCATTTCAGAGGAAAAGACAAGGCAAAACCACTGTCCCTTTTGTTACACTGAATTTTGTCACCCTGACTATCTGCAGTATGTGGCCTCATCAATAGCCACATTGTCCTCTTTGTCAAGCCCCATACCTCTGCTCTTCATGTCAAAACTTCAAAGAGAGAGAAAGTCACTTGAAAACATGTTTATCTCTGGGTACGCAGATTCTCTCTACCTTGCCTGCGGGTACGCACTCCATATACATTAGACCTGCGTAGTAATACGCTCTGTATACTAAAGCTAGGGTGCGTACCCCTGTAAAGGTCAAAAGGCGCAAGTTTCATCTTTTAAAAGTTACTTGTGGTCACTTCTAGAGCCTTCTAGAAGAGTTCTTGACGTGTATTGAGCGCCTCCAGATGGTTCATGCACCCCTATGATAGAGGAGCTTATCCCATCAAGAGAGGAGCTACCCCAGCCAAAAGAGGGAGTATCCCATTGATGTTGGAACTAAATAACTTCCTCTAGAATACTATAAATACAGGCCTTGGGCCAAAGGAGGGGAGGTTGAAAGCTGAACATTCTAAAGGGTAAATGCTGCTGGAATTAGGACTTCCATTGTTGACTTGTGAGGAGAGATCACTATCCTTCCTTGTTGCCATAGTGGGAGTGGGTGAGCTTGTCAAAGTAGAGGAAATCTCTTGCTGGACCCTGGGAGGAGCTTGCACAACACCAAGGCTCAGGTTGTAATGGTTCCTTTTTTATTATTTAATACAAATAAGTCCATTCTTCTCAATGATTTGTTAATGATTTATTTCATGTACTCCTTGGTCTATGTGATGAATATGCTTTGTTTTATGAAATATTCAGGTGTTATGTAATCGTTTGCTTTGTAGTGTATGCAGGTCTTAAAGTGAAGGAGGAGCTCATCTGGATCAGCAAGGCTGGACTGCTACAACAAGCGTGGGACCTAAGGTAAGATCGAAAACATTTGAATTCTCATAGAATGATGTGTATCTAGAGAAGGATAGCTCTTGTTTGGTTTGTTTGTCATTAGAGAGTCTTAGACTCCTAGGAAGGTTGGATTTGTCCGCAAATATAACTCATTCCTTGGCATTATTCATCTTAGACCTCAGATCATATCTGTGCCAATCTTCAGTTTGAAAAACAACTTCACCATCCCATTTTTGGTTGATCTGGTCATTGAATAATGACTTTTCATAGGTAGCTAAGGTCAAAAGGGAGGCACTACCTTTGTATTCCAGACAATGGATCTCATCATCTTCTTCAAACTGCTATTCTTCCATGACTACATTCTAGAAAGGGGTCTTCACCCTTTAGTCTTCATTGGCATCTTTGCTTCTTTGCAAAATCTGCAACTACTCATTAGCTCTTCTATATGGATTTGGATTTCTAGGAGTAGAGGTATTAGGAACTCTTCCTTTCCCAGGGTGTTGCTCAACCTTTAATTTGGAAATTTCAGAGTCTAATGACTCTATCATCTTGGTCATTTTATCTATCTTGGGATCTGAAGATGATGAATATTCGCCCCTTTGTCTGCTTCTATCAACATTACCCTTGAGCTTCTCTGCAACCATGATGTTTGATTCTACTTCCAAGGTTACATCTTGCATATCAGCCAAGGTAGCACATCGTCTCTTCCTCAATAATAGACAGAAGTCAAAATCAAAAGCATTGGCATAATTGAGTTTAGCAGAAGTAGTTGTGGGTTTTACTTTAGTTGGTATTTTTTTGTACATGAGGTTAAATCTCTTATTGAAATCAGACAACAACTCACCATTTTCCCTCTTTAAGTTCCCAAACTCGGTGTGGTAGTAGAGTAGATCCTTCTTATCCCCCCAATGCTTTAGGAATGCATCATATAAAGCCTCAATATCTGCTATAGACCTTGGGGTCAGTTCTCTGAACCATTTTCTAGCCTCTCCATCTAGGTTTTGGACAAAGACTCTCATCCACACATCATCTTCACTAATGTCCAGGTTATCAGCATAGCTGCAGAATGATTCAAGATGTTCCTCAGCTGAAACACCTCCAGTCCCAATGAACTTAGGCCTATACTTCTGATATTCTCCAGTAGGCATGACATTCACAGGAGTGAGCAGTACTAGAGGTCCATACCTAGCAACTATGTTTCTTTCCATTTTGGTAGGTGCTTGTGGACCTGCCATAGCTATGGTGGCTACAAGGGTACTAGAATTCTAAATGATAGAGGGTTGAGGAGTGATTGATAAGACTAGAGGAGTCTGATGGATAGGAGGTGACGTTTCCTTTGGGCTTACAACAAAAGGAGAACCTAAAGAATAAGGAGCTTTATGAATCTCTGAGATTTTTTCTTCACTGCTAGTATTAAATGCTATACTCTCAACATGTATTTGTTCTATTACGAGATTTTCTTGAAGAGATATAGAATATTGTTTAGAGTTCCCTGAACCTGCTGCTCCTTTCTGCAATGCCTTTCTTTCTTTGATGATTTTTTCAGGGTCAGATACTGGGTCAACTTGTGGCTTATGAGGATTTCTCCGAGTATGCCTCACAAACTGTGCTAGAACTATGAAATGGAATCACCAAGAGGTTCGTCCTCCAGTAGAGTCACCAGATAGATGATTACAGCCAAAAAAGTTCCCAGACTTTGTCTATAATCAAAGCTGGATCTGTGTCGTCTCCCAGGGAAGCTGAGCTTCAGTCTCCTTTCCTCGACAATGGTGCCAATTATGTTATCGCTCCAGGAAACTCTCCTAGTTTGTAGCTTGGAGATGCTTGGTAACATATAAATCTTCAATATCGTTCTTGGAACTATTGGAATGGATGATGGTTTGGATCAAGTCAGATGACTGTTTCAACTCTGTTTTCACTCAAGACATGCATGAACACCCTCAACTTTACAAGGCTTTAGACCACTAATGCTCAATAGTTTATAGATTCAATGGATAGATGGAGTATACTGACTGTACCAGCAGATGCATACATAAACACATATGAATGGCTAGCTACAGAAAGTAAATGAAGCTTGCAAATCTAATTTACCAATGCAGAGATAAGATGACAGTTATTTGGCATTAGACACAGAAGAAAACATGAATAATCTTTTCAAATGCAGGCTTAAAACAGAGGATAAAATGGGAATTGAACATGTAATAGCAAAAGACGCTTATATTGTTGGAAAGAAGATGAGAATCTTAGAGGAGCAGAGTCTCCATAGTCTCCAAAAGTTGAACCTCTATTACTCTGAACTTTCAACTATTTATAGGCCTTTTACAATGCTATCGAACCTTCTGAGGCTCGAGAGGTCTTGATCTATCCCCTCTGTCTTTAATTACTTGATGCCATGACTAGACACACATGAGCTCAGAGGTTTCTTTTTCTAACAGCAGAGTAATCACATTCTGGTAATTTGCTACACTGTCAGGGAGCTCGCTCGTGCTAATGATGCTCCATGATCACTTCTGTTGGTTTTGGCTGCAACATGCTATGGATTTTTATCCTTTCGGCCTCTGTCTGGACGAGTGCATCGGGCCTTTGAAATCCTTTTAATAACCGCTTTCTGTTAACACGGAGAAATGTTGCAACACTGTGAAATTCCGCCAAAACACAGTTCATTTTGGACTTCAAAAGTCCTCAAATATGGTCTATTCCTATATCGGGTCCACCCTCAATCGCTATCGCAAGTCGCTTTGGCCTTGCTTCCAAGGTTTCCTTTCATATTTTGAAATATGTTAAAAAACTCTAAAAATCCTGAAAAAATGGCTTTGGTGGATTTGAAATATTATATATTTTCATTCCGAACCCCTTCGGGTCCGGGTTTTATCGCATTGGCACTATCCCTTTATATTTTGTTAAATAACAAAATATGCGAAAATACATTAACAAATGCCTTTCAACGGATATCAAAACATATGCAATAATGCTTATATAGCCATCGGGTCCGGCTAATCGCATCGCACATAGCTCATGCCCCAGGCCGATGTAAGCACTCCTTGTATTTTTCGATAGTGATCCTACGATGCAACGCAGGCCATCGATCTGCGTGCTTGATCGACGGTTCACGTTGACTCCGCCGATCACCATCGCAAGTTTCATATGGTCCACCCTCAATTCGTCGATTGCGACTGCCGATTGCGATCTGCCGACTGGATCTAGACTGTTGATCGACCAGATCCAACGACTCCTGTGCATTCACTGTTTAGACCTCTGATACTCAGTTTTTTCACTGTTTCCTTAGGTTTTTGCCTCCCGATAGTGCTTTTCCACCATTCTAAGGGTTCTTCTCCTATGATGGTTTTGATCTTTGGCATGCTTTTACTAGCTTTTGAAGACTTAGAGAGCATATTTGGACCCATTTTGGACGACATGCCAATAGGGCTAACACGTCTTGTTGAAAATAGCAACAAGAAATGATAAAAATAGAATCTAGAATATTCCAATTTTAATTGGTCCTTGAATTAAAATTCTGAATTAAAATCAAATTTAGTCTCACCAGTTGCTTGGAAATAATTAATTAATTCATTATGGATTAATTAGTTGAAGAAATTCAAGTTAGAAGTCTTTCTAAAGTCATGCAACAATTATCCCTTAAATTAAGGAGATTATCCATTAATTAAGGAGATAAGATTGAGTTATATTTGAGTTGTAATTAGTTAACTCATTTTACTAAGTTAAATCTAGTTAAATTAGTTCCAAACTATTTGAGGAACTAATTGTGAGTTATCAGTCAGTTGATGCATGCATGCACTCAACCAGTGTACTCCAGATAACTGAAGATTCCCTTATCAGAAACTCATGCATATCTATTCTAAGAAAGACCCAGTTGAGCTAAATGTCAAGGATAGTGTACTATCAGTTGCATGTTTTCTCCTATAAAGGAAACTCATGCATGCAGTCAAGGTAAGGTTCCTTGAGGATTGCGCAGTTCTGACAGTGTGTTAGAGTAGTGTTACACTAGGTGAAGAAGATCATCCCATAGGTAACTGCGCAAGGAAATAGGAGCTTGGAGGGCAGAGGAGAAGGCTTGTGAGAAGCTTTGATTGCCTGTGATCATCCAGGAGGATTGTACTAAGCGCTAGCTAGCTGTGAGAGCTAAGGCGTCGTATAATTTTGATGTATTTCCACCTTGTATGATAATACAGATAGTGGGGTTTTTAGCTAAGGCTTTCCCCCGAGTATTTTCTGTGTTCCATGTGCATTGATTCTTCTTCTTCTGGTTATATGTGTTCAGCTCAATCATGCTCAATATTTAAGCTTCCGCAAATTGATAGTAGAAGTAAATTATAGTATTTTGCTTTAGTTATATTGCATTATCAGGTTAATCTACAGTCAGATTTTCTACATGATCTTAGAGGTAGATTTGTAGAGAATTTACAGAATTTCTACGTGGTATCAGAGCTAGTTGATCTATAGAGAAATTCCTCCATGGTATCGGAGCCAAGTTTATCGGAGCAGTGAACAATATACTGAGAAGAGAATTCGAAGTTTGAAGTTCGGGGTTACAGGTGCAAATCGAATTCTTATCATACTTCAAGGTTGGCCAATGGCATTCTATGGCTTGAGACTTGAGTATGCCTTGAAAGGAAGCTTGAATTACATAGCATGGAAAGATCGCATGGAGGCTATATTAGAAGATAATGACTTGAAGGATTTCATTGATCAAAAAATCCCAAAGCCAGCTTCAACTAATGCACAAGAGTTGGCTGAGTGGAAGAAGTGTGTGGTGAAGGCGAGAAAGATAATCCTTGAGGGAGTTTGAGACCATATTGTCTCGAGCCTCGATGGGAAGGATACTCCATATTCAATGTGGAAGACATTGAAGGACCTCTACTAGAACAATAGCGACCAGAGGAAATTGGCACTCAAGGATAAGCTTCGAAGAATCAAGATGGAGCAGGGAAATACTATTTCCATATATCTGAACAAGCTCACCACCTACAGAGATGAGCTTAGTAGTGTGGGAATAACGACTGCTGATGATGATATGGTGAGCCTCGCTCCCCTTGGGTTTTCAAAGAGTTGGAATAACTACCAGGACTCTGTGTATGGAAGGGAGAAACTGCTAGATTGGGAATGACTGTGGTTGGATCTCATGCAGGAGGAGATTAGGAGGAGCACTTGAGATGGTTCTTCATCCAAGGGTGATGATGAAGAAAATATGGCCTTAGCGAGTAAGGCAAAGAAAGGGCAGGGGAAGGATTCCCATTCCAAATCAAATTCTTCTCATGGAGGGATGAAGGGTGACAAGTCTAAAGTGATATGATTTAATTGTCATGAGATGGGACATTATGCAACTAATTTCCCATCTAAGAAGTCCAAGAAGGGATCCTTGGAAGGATCGAAAGGTGAGGCATTAGTCTCTCAGTTTGAAATAAAATTTACCCTCATCACATGCATGGTGTCATCGATGATGGGTTGTGTTTGGTATCTTGATAGTGGAGCCTCATTCCACATGATCGACGATAAAATTTTATTCAGTACCTGGGAGGAGAAATACCTCAAGATGTGCATAGAGATGGGTGATGACGAAAGGTATAATGTTTCAGGAGTGGGCATGGTTTCTTTTCAGAGGGAGCATGGATCTCCTATCACCTTGACAAATGTGAAGTATGTGCCTGGACTGAAGAAGAACTTGGTACTGGTAGCGATGTTGAAGGATAAAGGCTACGATGTTGTCTTTAGTAAGGGAAAGGTTTTCCTTAGACACATCACCACGAGACAGGTGAAACAGATCAGTTCACGAGTTAAGAACCTGTATGCTCTTGAGGTTCAAGATGCATGCAAAGCCTTGAGGAGCAAGGCAAATGTTAGAGACTTGGTGGTTGAGAGGGAGAGTAAATTACCTCTCAACATGCAGTCCTAGAAGAAGTCTCAAAGAATTGTGGAGGAGCCACAATTGGAGAAGTGGGTAGAGGGATCACATGCAACCATACCTCCAGGTGTGAGGTGGGGCGATGTGAAGTGATAGTCCCATGAAGGTTGAAATTGGGCAGGTTCCATTAAGAGGTTTTATCTCATGGATTGTACCTGCTACGGGAGCCCAAAGTACATAGTAGCAGGAGGAATAAGTGGGATTGATGCAGTGAGAGATCATAGTCATAGAGGCTAGAGCAGTCAGATACTGAAGAGTGCAGAGAAGGATTGAAAATAGTACAAAAAGGCAGAGTCAGCCGAAGCACAAAGTTTTCAGTTGACAGAGGAAATAACAGTCAAAGACTTTGATGACAGATGCATCATATTGATTCAGGTTGAATGTTTTTTTGTTTCTGGAGTTGCTGGAGAAACAACAGTAGAGAGAAGTGTTGCATGCACAACATTCCAAAGGTTCACGATTGAGATCAAGTTGAATTCCTTTCTTGTTGAGAGGGGGTGTTGAAAATAGCAATAAGAAATGATAAAAATAGAATTTAGAATATTCCAATTTTAATTTGTCCTTGAATTAAAATTGTGAATTAAAATTGAATTTACTCTCACGAGCTGCTTGGAAATAATTAATTAATTCATTATGGATTAATTAGTTGGAGAATTCAAGTTAGAAGTCTTTCTGAAGTCATGCAACAATTATCCCTTAAATTAAGGATATTATCCCTTAATTAAGGAGATAAGATTGAGTTATATTTGAGTTGTAATTAGTTAACTTAGTTTACTAAGTTAAGTCCAGTTAAATTAGTTCCAAATTGTTTGAGGAACTAATTGTGAGTTATCAATTAGTTGATGCATGTATGCACTCAACCAATGTACTCCAGATAACTGAAGATTCCCTCATTAGAAACTCATGCATTTCTATTCCGAGAAAGACCCAGTTGAGCTAAATGTCAAGGACAGTGTACTATCAGTTGCATGTTTTCTCCTATAAAGGAAACTCATGCATGTAGTAAAGGTAAGGTTCCTTGAGGATTGTACAGTTCTGATAGTGTGTTAGAGCAGTGTTACACTAGGTGAAGGACATCATCCCAGAGGTAACTACACAAGGAAATAGGCTCTTGGAGGGGAGAGGAGAAGGCTTGTGAGAAGCTTTGATTACCTGTGAGCATCTAGGAGAATTGTACTGAGAGATGGCTAGTTGTGAGAGCTAAGGCTTTGTATAATTATGATGTATTGCCACCTTGTATGATAATACAGATAGTGGGGTTTTTAGCTGAGGCTTTCCCCTGATTATTTTATGTGTTTCATGTGCATTGAATCTTCTTCTTCTGGTTATATGTGTTCAGCTCGATCTTGCTCAATCTTTAAGCTTCTGCAAATTGATAGTATTTTGCATTATCAGGTTAATCTACAGTCATGTTTTGTACATGATATTAGAGGTAGATTTGTAGAGAATTTGCAGAATTTATACATGGTATCAGAGCTAGCTGATCTATAGAGAAATTTCTACACGTCCTCCCTCCTGTAGTGGATACTTTTGCGAAATCTATTGATTTTCGTTCTCGCTCCCTGTTTGAGCAAGCCTCATCTAACTTCCTTCCTAATTTATACCTACATCCTTCATCGCCTTCTCTGTCCGTTCAAGGAATTCCATCTCACACACACTGGCTGATATCCAATTCCTTGTCATCTGACATGTTAACCAACCATGCTTTAGATCAAATGGAAATTGATTCTCCAATTTATTTTTGCGTCTCTAGTCCTCCGAATACTAACCCTAATCTAATCATGCCATCTAGTAATACCATAATCCCCCCTCTAATAATATTTCATCATCATCTTGTAATTTGAATAAAGTTTCTTCTTGTGTAAACAACTCTCCATCATTTCGAATTAACAGTTCCTCTAATCTAAATAACACTAGATTCGATTATTTCCATTCTTCTAATAATGATCCTTTTCTAATTGGTTCCTTTAACAAAATCAATCCTAATTCGATTTCTCTTAAATTGGTTAATAGAATCTCTTCTAATAATAATTGCCATATTAACAATGTATCTAATAATAATAATCTCTCAATTAATATAAATTCCCCCCTAATAATAAGTATAATGAAGATAACTCTAATATAACTTTGAGAATGGTAATCCTAACATAAATTCCCCCCCTCATGTTGAAAATGCAACAAGATGATGGAGCTTAGTGAAAAGAAGTCGCCTTCACTAAGTGGTCCCGGAGGCTATTTTTGGCGCAAAGTCTATTTTTAGACTATGTATATTTTTAGACATATGGATCATGGTCTATGAGTTGTAGGATGCTATTTGTGGATGATTAGTCATGTTGGTAAAAATAGATAGACTTCTATTTTTAGACATATGGGAGGAGTCTATTTTTAGATTGCCAGTCTAAAAATAGAATAGTCGAATATTATTAGCTCTTAATAATATTTGGACTATAAACATTATCTTATCCTCTTGCAGCACTTCAGTTCGAGCTACGGATGTGGCACATGCAACTGCCAGAAAGAAATACGCTTTTCTTATGGGTTAGT
>APFE031524230.1:10639-37494 GCA_000404065.3 Pinus taeda
TATTTTATAATTTATCTATTTTAAGTCCCTTTAACCTTTATTTTAATAAATATATGACTAACTATCAATTTAATATTCATTGGAATTGACTTAATTATTAAAGTAAAGTTCGTGCCCTTAATCCTGTTCAGCTAACCGTTTCCTGGTCAAATTTAGCCGTTTGTCAAAATAGTCGTTAGGAAATATAGCTGTTGGATGTTCTGCTCTTACTGTTTAATATACAAGGCTGGATTTGATTCTTCAACTTGTCGTGACGATGAACCACACTTGCTGGTTCGAACGTGTCGACAAATGAAATTTTATGTGATTTACGCTGAAAAATTTCTCATGAAGAATGTCAGCGTAGTTTAGATGTTTTGAAGGAAAATATGGTCACCATGCCAATCTTGGTCTTCCCTGATTGGAACAAGGAATTCCATTTACATGTCGATGCCTCTTGCATTGCGTTGGGAGCAGTGCTAACACAGGTCGATGAAGGAGAGATGGACCACCCTGTAGTCTTTGCGAGTAGGAAATTATCGAAGGCCGAGAAGAATTACTCAACAACAAAGGCGAAGGATTGGCTATGGTGTAGGCACTTCAAAAGTTCAGGCACTATCTGTTGGGCAGACATTCCAAAATGTACACAAATCATTTTGCCTTGAAATACCTGGTCAATAAGCCTGTGATGGGGGGGAATATTTGCCGATGGTTGCTGCTATTCCAGGAGTATGACTTTGAGGTGATTGTGAAGCCAGGATGGTTGAATGCAGAGCCTGACCATATGTCGTGGATCGAAATAGGAGAGTCTACTAATTTGGAGGAAGGGTTGTCGATGCGCAACTCTTCGCGGTGCACGTAGCAGATAACTACTTTGCTGATATTATTCACTTTTTGACTACAGGGATGGCACCAGAGGGGTATACTAGTCAACAAAAGAAGGAACTAGTAATGCGCGCGGTGGATTTCTCTGTGATTGCAGGACATTTGTATAAGATGGGTGCAGACGTGATATTGAGACAATATGTGCCAAATTTTGAGCAGAATAGAATCCTCGTTGAAGGACATGGAGGGGCTGTGGGAGGACATTATGCAGGAAAGGAGACAACGTAGAAGATTTTGCGTAGAGGTTTATGGTGGCCTATGCTACATAAAGACTCTAAAGTGTATTTTGGGGCATGCGATGCATGTCAATGAATGGGAAGACCATCATTGAGGGATGAGTTTCCATTGAATCCTCAAGTATCATTGTAGCCATTTGAAAAATGGGCGATTTATTTCGTTGGGCCAATTCAGCGCCTAGGGAAGAAGAGCTATATCATCACCGCGACAGAATATCTGATTAGATGGGCAAAGGCACATCTGGTTAAGGATTGCATCAGAGCTATAATAGTGAAGTTGTTGTTTGAATATGTCTTAACTAGGTTTGGTTGCCCGAAAGTGTTGATGAGTGATTGGGGTATGCAGTTTCTAAACGAAACAATCAACTCATTAACTGAGGAGTTCCAGGTCTATCATCAGAAGAGCACACCGTATCATCCTCAGGATAATGGAACAATTGAGGCCCTTAATAAGATTTTGGAGAACGCGTTGACGAAGATTTGTAACGTACAACAGAATGACTTTGATGTGCACATACCTGCAATGTTATGGGCATACAAAATTACATGTAAAAAGCTGACAGGATAGACACCTTTTAGATTGGTCTATGGCGAAGAAGTTGTGATGCCTATGGAATATATCGTGCCTAGTATACACATAATAGCTTTCACAGGTATGGCAGATCGCGAAGCCTTGGAAGAACGAATTGTGCAACTGATGGAGCTTGAAGAAGACAGATTCTTGGCCGAATTCCATTAGCAAGTACATAAGGAAGGTGAAAAAGCATGGCACAATCGACACATCAAGCTGTGCATCTTCAAGGTAAATGATATGGTATTGTTATATGATAGTAAGTTCACTAAGTTTTTGGGGAAATTTCAGATGCATTGGCTGGGCCCATATATTATCAAATAAATTACAGTGGAGGTGTAGTTTAACTCGAGAAGCTGAATCGAGAACCCTTTCCGAGAAGGGTGAATGGAAGTCGATTGAAGCCATATATAAGGGAACTTGCACAATGACTATATGGCAATAGGACAATCTTAGTGCTCCAGGTAGTTGCAAGGGAGTGCGGGACTATAAACTACACTGCCCGAGTTAGAGGACTACGCGATAGGCAGGTTGTGTGGAAAATGGTGAAGTTGCAGTATAAGAAGTTGTGCGTAGGAAGATGTGCTATGGAGGGAGGTGCCACGCAAAAAAATAGGAAAGTGACTCTTGGAGTCATTGTTCATGATTTGCCAGCCAGGAGACGGTTAAGTGGAGCAGGCTGGTGGCATTTAAGACCAAAATATTTGAAGATCTGTCACCAAAACAACATTAATGGTCAAATTTTGTGGGGAACGGTCGAGTTTGAATTAAAAAACTCCAATAAATTACGCGTGCCGATCAACTAGAGAACACTTGCACCCTTAAAGTTTTTGAGATGTGCTGTCTGTTGCTTATGAACCCCTCGTTTTTTGAGGATTTGGTCATGAGCCCTGAATTTTCCATTTACCGAAGTTGAATAAGAAATTCATCCTTGAGACCATGTTAGGACTAAGCCTTGCTGAGACTGTGAGCACTGGGGGAGATTTCGCATCTGAAGGAGCTACTCCAGAGGTAGTGAGTATGGAAGCTCCAACCCCTGTGCCTACAGCACTGAGGTCGCCTAGGCCGAAGCCTACCCCTGTTAGAGAAACCCAAAAGCCAAAGAAGGATAAAAAAAAGAAGCCAGTGATGGTGCACGAATTGCCTAGAAAACACTTTGCAACTCAAAAACAGAAGAAAGATAAGCAATCCAAGATGTTTGTCGATTTGGAGGCTGAGGAAGGACAAGGCATCGAGGACATAGACGCTGAGGGAGTGTATCCCCTTACCAAGTTGCCTTACTATATCCCTCCACAAAAAGGGAAGGCAAAGGTCAGCAAGGACCCAACCTTAGACAAATTTGTCATTTCTATGCCCTTGCTGCCAGAGCAGGTTCCCTTTGAAGGTCCGTGCCTTGCGCAGACCCCCTTGCTGAAAACGGAAGATTGGGATCTAGTAGATCATGAGTTGTTCCCTCACCTAGCGACAACTAACTCTATGAAGTGCATCTACTACCCAGAATCAAGTGTCACAGAGCTAGAGACGATGGAATGGATCCACGAAGTAGAGAATTCGGGGTTGTTGAACCTGTTGTGGGTGCCCCATTATCACTGCACCACTATCAACACAACCTGTGTGCGTCAATTACTTACTCTAGTGCACAATGGGTGCTTATGGCTAGGAGGGCCTATACCCATCATTGACATGCTAATCCATAGGATCACACACTTGCCACATGAGAGTTTGAATCCAACCAAGGAGTTTGGTGGAAATATGGGAGAAAACGATTTGGCAGACAAGATGAAGAAGGAATTTTCCCTTGTGAAAAAACCGTGTGGATACTCCATCACTTCCATAAATGACCCCATGGTGCAAATTTCCACACAAATCTTAGCCAGGAAGGTAATGAAGAAGTGCCACATGGTTGAAGTTCTGACGCCTGTGGTCTCTTTAGCTGCACAATGCGCAAAGGGTGTGCCATTCAACTAGTCAAGGTACCTGTGCAGTGAATTCCTCACAAATTGCCATGAGGTCTAGGATGAGACCAAGCCATTCCATTATGCTTGGTTGCTGCTCTCCATTATGTTGGTCGCATGGGAGCTGCTAGAGGATAGCCAGTTTCCTTTGTTGAAAGAAGCATTGCCGGAGGCCGTCCAGTTTGCCTCCCTATGGGCCATGAAGGACATCGTGCGGGTCACATAAACCAAAATATTTTGGGTTTTGATGGAATCAAGCCTCCACATGGCCATCAACCAGCGCACAAGGTTGTCCCCGATCTTGTACGATTAGTTGTTAGCTTATGCCACATTCAAGGTTGACTTCCACTGAGTCTACATTCAAGCACGGAAGGAACTGCAACACAAATGGTATGATTTACCATATTTGGTCATAGATCATGACATATTGGAGGTAATCAAGTGATGGTTAGCAGAGTGTCTCACCCCATCAGACTTGGATGCCAGAACCAGTAAGGGCACGGGAAGCTCGGTAGAAAAGAAAAGGAAGGATTCAACAAAGTAGGCTGCACAAAAGTTGGCCATGCAACGGAAGAAGGAAGTCGAAGAGAAGGCTTAGATGGAGAAGGAGCGTGCTACTAAGGAGTTGACTGAGCAAGAGCAATGTGATTAAGAGAGAAGCGACAAATCCCCTTCACCCGCGACCGAGGAGGAAGAACAATCTGAACAGGGCGGCGGAGGAGATGAGGGGAAGAGCACCCCATTTCGACTGAAGAAGCATCGTTAGGAGAAGGGGGAAGGTCCCCGCAAAAATAAAAAATCCGACAAGGCGTAGGGTGATCCCATGGTATTAACAGAGGATGATCTCGATGAGATCAATGATAAAATACAGGACACTACCACTGAAGTGCTATAACAGTTCGAGAAGCAGTATATGCAAATGTTGGGGAGCATCCAGAAGGATCTGTGCAAGGTGTAGATCCACGCTAACAGGATACAGGTGGGTGTGAGTCAAGTGAGCACATCACAACTGAGCCTGGCACCAGGGACGAGTTAGACTACGGAATTGGTAAGGACCCTCGAACTTCCAATTGTGGCTTTACCAGAAGGGGCCCTACGCGCAAAGTCGGCCGATCACTGCATCATCTTGAGCACCCTCAAGAACATCGGGTTGAACATCACAATGCTCCTAACTGAGCTTCTTCATGCACTATAGGTAGGGGTGATGGAGGAATTAAGAACTCTGGAGCAGCACACTCTCAATTTGATCAGTGAATACAGGGTGAAAAATGAACATATGTTCACCGAGAAAACGTAGGCCTTGAAGGAAAATGAAACAATGCAGGCACAAAGTTCCAGGTTGGAGGCCATGGTAGCAGAGGCATGCAGAACAATGCCAGAGCTACACATTCTAGAGGACGCACAACCGGAAGCTAATATCATGAAGCTAGTTGTTGGAGTGCGTGAGGCAAAGGTAGAAGTTGGGAGAGTTCAATTCGAACTCAACACAAAGATAATGGAGCTACAACTCAAATTACAACCTACGACTCCGCCTGAGGTTAGGGAGCAGCATGGAGCCACGTTAAAAGAAGGGATGGCCACTTTGGATGCTGCAGTCGCTGACTGCTCGACCTTACCTGAGCAGGCTATGGAATTGGTGACGACTCTGCAGGAAGATCCAAACTTGTAGATATTGAATACAAAGGTTCGCGAGCTACAAAAGCAGTATGATGAGGTCAGGGTGACGACGCGCTCAATTTCTCCAGCGCAATGCCTCACCAAGTTGTAGGAGGGGAAGTATCTCCTCGCACAGGTAGAAGAAGCCCAGAAGAAGGAGGCTGTTCTTAAGGCTAGGTTGGGACCTTAGGTAGAACTATCGATTTCTAGGTACTGACGATTTCTAGATCAGCTTCCTAGATAATGAGCTGAAGTCGATAGAAAGCGATCCGTCATAGGCGAGCCCACAACATGAAATCATAGATCAAGTTTTGAAGAAATATATTGGCAAGGATTGACTTAGGGATGGTCAAAATGGATGACAGATGTCTTGCAGATGAATGGTTTATTTGAACTGTTCTCTTGAACACATAATGGCACTGCATATGGCTTCATGACAATTGACCCAAAGCTAATATCCAGAAACTGGCTAGAGACTTTCAATGTGGTTTAATTAACTGTTAGGCAAAGGATTTTCCCAACCCAGGTGAACAAAAAGTGTCGTGTTCAAGAGTGGTTAACAACTTTTTTAAAAAACAAAGTGTAACAAACAGGTTCATTTTTCTCTCTTTTCCCCCACCATTTCTAGCAAGTACCTCTTTCTTTTTGACAAGCTTGAGGAGGATAAAATTTTCTTGTTTATAAGATCATCCTTCGGATGAGTCCAACTTAGTTTAAAATTTGAACCCTAAGAAGGAGTGGTTTGTTCCTGTTTAAAATTGAACAGGTCCTTTACTGTTAAATTTGAACAGGTCCTTTACTGTTAAATTTGAACGAGTCCAGTATAGGAAAAACTCAGTGTTTTTCAATTTTAGGGAGTCAGAAGAAAAATTTAAGAAAACTCCATGGGGGTACTTTTTCGTAAATTTAGTCCCTCGAGCCCGAAAAAGAATAAAATAATGCAAGAGAGAACTCTATTGACCATAATTAGTCAACATATACCTTTTTCGTAAATAGTCCATTTCAGTCTGTAAAAGTGGTAAACTTATACTGAAGGGACGATTATTCATTTATTTTAACGAGTTCGAACAATCAAGTGCTCAGCAATCTTTTCAATTTTCGAGAGTCTGAAAAGGGCTTAAAGAGGACTCCAATGTTTCGCTATTTCGTAAATTTTTGAAAGAGTCCGAAAAAGTGATAAAAGTATGCTCTTTGTTGAAAAATGATCAATTTTCCCGAAAAATCCAATATTTTGCACAAAAATTCAAAACATTACACATACCTATTTAAGATAAATAAAAATGTTTTTAAAAATTTACCTTTTTAAAGTGAAAAATAAATAAATTAAAAATTCATTTATTTGAAAAAACTTATAACAAGGGCTTTTCTAGCTTCATTTTTACCATTTGAGTTTAGAGTGAGAAGTGAGAGCTTTTGGGTAAAGAAGTTCCTGTGAAGATTCTGAAAAATTCGTCCGTCAGAATCGAAAACCATCAGTGCTAGGTAATCCACATCCTCCTTAACTTGCATTTCATCCATTTACATTTTGTTTTTAGGCTTTAAATTTGATTTTTAAAGGAAAAATAGGTTTAAAAAATTGCTCACGGGGGTCCTCGGGCCCTGCGGACCCCGACTTTTTCTATAAAGAAAAAAGTCATGGGTCCGCACCTATTTCTCACAACCTGTGCGGACTTATGCACTGTTTGTAAGTAGCGGGTGCGGACCCTGCACAATGAATTTTAAAACTTAAATTTCTCCATTTTTGCCTAAAATTTTTCGAACAAGCTTGTTCTAATGTCTTTTTATGCATTGTAGGACATTCAAAATGCTTATTTGGTGAGAACGCGAGCACGAGGATGTAGATTATGCCACAATAAATCATATACCCACATTGCAGGCATTAAGAGCATGCAGACTATATAAGTTCTGGGCCATACAAGGCATGAGGGCCCAAGTAAACCTCTTGACATGGCTGGTAGATAGATGGAACACACAGGACCAATGCTTTGTGATTGGTGGCCACCAGCTCGAAATCGAGCTGGAGGAAATACACTTTTTGATTGGTTTATTCAAGAGGGGCGAACAATTATGTCTTTTTGGGACTAGGCCAGGTGGCCAGTTTGTCGCTAGTCTTTGATTGGAGTTTTACGATGATCAAACAGACCCCAAGGATAAACGGATTGATATTAAAACTATCATTCGTATTGAGCTTAAAGTTATTGCATTCACTGTTACCAGAATATGTGGGAGTGCAACATTACATGTGGCTACTAGATCCTAGATGCAGATGGCTGTAGACTATTTTCGAGGCACCATATACAACTGGTGCGAGGCTGTGTTGGCAAATGTGAAAGGCCAACTAACCAGAGCAAAGAATGGAAAGCTGAACAACTTTGGATATGGATTTATCATAATCACCTTTTCTCTAGAGAGGATCCCCATGTTAGCCCTACAACATATTCCTGTTGATGCTGGTTTTCCTCGAGAGCCTAGAATGGTTCGTTGGGTTGCTTTGATGGCCTGTCACGCTGAAGGCATAGAGGTTGTTCGATTTCCACCTGCACATTTTCGTTGGTTGAACAACCAACTTTTTATGATTCAGGACTTTCCATACGCCGGGATGGATTACTATGGTGATTGAGATATGATTCTTCCACCAAGAGAGCAATGGGATGATTAAGGTAAAAACCATTTTCAACACTTTCTAAGTTTTAAATATATATATATATATATATATATATATATATATATATATATATATATATATATAGTATATATATATCGTCCAAAATTGACAATCAAAAGTTTAAATGCAGATGTGGGTCCACGATGACCAGCTGCTCTCCAGCCTTACGAGAGGAGACACCCAGCTGCAGCAGCACCATCCCCATGGGGCCAACCAGCAGAGATCGCGACCGACTTGGAGCATCATCTAGAGCGCTTGACACTAGATATTCTAGAGACTGATATAGATGATATTCCACTTAGGTTACAGAGATATGTGATTGGGGTCCTAGGACCTTTTAGGAGGTTCCTATGTAGGGTGGTCCAAGTAGTAGTTTCTTATCGTGATCATCAGCAGGGATAGGATGATCAATTTTGTAGACTCACGACATTTTTGTCTTTTTGTATTATCATTTTTGCTGATCATAAGGTATTTTTCAACCTATGATCGAAGAAGATGTATATTTTGAAACACACTTCTATGCTATGATATATCATTATTACCGACTATCTCATGTAACATGTTATCGAATGTTATTAAATTTACTGTTTTGATTATTGAAAATGTCTATTTATCATACGAGAAGTAACTGCATCTACTAATGTATTTAAATGTCTTGGAATATGTTGATATTCAATGTAATCAAATTCACGTTCCAAGAGACGAACTCTCAAAAATAACCTTAATAACGCTAGATTTCTAATGGCATAAACCCTGTTAAGCTGTAATACAATGAGTTCAGAATCCAACCTAACAATCAAACTCCGAATCCCAAATGAGATGGATTCAGATAATAACTCAATCACTGCACTATACTATGCAATGTTATTCATTGTTTGACCGAGGCTTACCCCATGCATAGACACTAACTCATCAGAGGGTGAATAGATAACCCAAGCTATGGAAGAAATGTTCGGTGTACTACGACAAGCACCATCAACAAAACCAATGTATGTTTGAAGAGAAGTCGACATATGCAATATCAAGAGTAAAATCAAGATAAGCAGGAATAGTGATAAGATCACTCTTTAAACTAGGAACACTTTTCTAATCTAAAACACACTAGCTGTAAAGAAACTAATCTAACAAAAAATCTCAACACATAATTTAAGCATAATATCTCTTCAGATAAAGTCCATTTCTAGGTTTACCCAAAGAGACACCATCAAAATCTATCAATTCATAAGCCCCTTTTGTCAGCTTTCGCTTAACAATGTAAGGACCATGCCACATAGGTACAAATTTTCCAATAGGAACCGTTCGAGAGATATTTTCCAAATTTAACTCAGAATCAGAATGTTGCAATGGATTCTATTGTTCTTTGACATAGTTAGTAGTAAAAATAAAAGAAAAATCATTTTCAAAATGATTAAGCTCAGGTAAAAGCGAAGATCGGTGATGAAGATCTTCCCATGGTAAATCATCAACAGACAAAAGTTCACGAATCTGCTCATCAGTATGAACAGGATCAGAAAGTGTTGTTGTAGCTGAGGTTGATATCGAAAGTGATTCCCCATGGACCAGATTCATTGGATCAGTTTCGTTTGAACAAGAATCAGAAAACGACTGTACAGCCTGATATGCAATTTCAAAGGGACTCAAAGGCATCGTGCCATCAAATGAATCCACCTCAGAATCAGAAGGTGCGATCCAAGGATCATCAAAATTAACCGTATTCGATGAAATCATATGAATATTTGCAATAGAAGGCGATACATTAGGAGGAGGGAAGGAAAAAGTTCCCAGTAAACCAGAATGTTTAATCAAACCTACACCAACATCCTTGTAAGGGATAGTCATTTTACCGATGTGCTAAATACTATCTGTAGAGGCTGGGTCAGATGAGAAATAAGTTAGTTGGTCTATCGTAATGATTTTTCCATTATGAGGAAACTTGATAAGCCGAAAGACTGATGAAACAATAGCAGTCATAGCATAAGACCAACTGCGACCTAGGAGAAGGTTGTAATCTAGAGGGGCATCAACCACTTCCACATCTAGATTTACGGTTTTACCTTCGACCCCTATAGGTAAATCCTGCAAAATATCAAAAGGATGGAACCCTCGGCCATCAAAAGCCTTTAGAATTGTCGGAGATTGATTGAGTGTGGGAGAACCAAGCGATCTCCAACATTGGATTGATATAATACACATAGAAGCCCCTTCATCAATCACAGTCCGAGAGCAAGGTCTATTTTTGACTAAAACTAGAATCTGGAAAGCCATTTGATGAGGTAGGTGGGGTGTACTATTCTCTAAATCAAAGATTATTAGGTTCGAATATTGAATATCGACAGCTCCTATAGTAGACAATAGTAATTTACGCTGTACTGGGCACGATTGCAGCACTTCCAAAGCCGACATTGCTGAAGGGGAAATAGCTAAGTCTTCAACAATGTTATAATTGTGAGCAGCTTTCGCATGTGGATTGAAAGCTAATTTATGAAGTATACCTTTAGCAGGTGGTTTGATTACTAAGTCAGGGTTGGGTTTCTCGATCTATAGCAGATCAAAACTAGGAGGAGGTGTAGTTGATGTGTTTGAATTAGAAGATTGTGCTTCTTTACCATCAACAAGATTTTTACTACCATATTCTTGCAATCTCATTGCAATCATGACATGAAACATCATCATAATGGGTTCTTCTGAGGCATTCAAGGAAGAACCGATCATCTTACTATCTTGAGTAGGAAAAGGATCCTTCAAGACAGTAGGTGTTTGAGAACCTTTAACAAATTTCGAAACCTCTGCTCGATGTGGGCATTCTTTGGTAAAATGATCCTCGTCACAAATGAAACAAGGATTGCGAGGTTTCCATTTTTTGTCAGTAGATTCATTTTTATCTGTTTTATCTTTTGAATTTTGTTTGTTTTTCTTCTTCCCCGTATTTTTACTACCATATTTTGATTTGGTCGTAGATAATTCTACGACATGGATGTCAACAGAATAATCTCCTTTTCAGGGAATCAGGTAATGTTATTATAGGAGAAGAATTCTTTGAAGATTTCTTCTTACTTTTAGTACTAACTGAACCAATCATACCATTAGCGGCATGAGACCCTAAAGGAGCTGCAGTTATTTGACTGTGTTTTGGAAGATCAGGGATTTTTTCATGTAAAGTACCTGAATGCGTATAGATGAGGTCAAGGTACTGAGCCTGAGAAATGACTTGCTCTTCAGTGACAACTCCTCCCTTAGCTACATCTTCAGTGATTTTGGGTAACAATGATTTAATGAACCATTCCGCTAAAATTTGATCCGTAATGAAAACTTTCACTGAACGCCTTCTACGTCGCCATTCATGAATATGATTAGAAATATATGTGGACATGGATTGTTTTAGTGAAGTTAATAGTTCCGTGCCATTGTCGTATCTAACAGGCAACTGAAGATGAGTTAAGAAAGCAAACTGAAAACGAGTTAAGAAAGCAGTGGCTAACTGATTGAAATTATTAAAAGAGCCTCGTGGTAACTCAATGTACCATTTGGCGGCAAGACCAATAAGAGTTCACTGAAAAAGACGCAATTGAATTGAATCATCAATGATTGAATTGGACGCACACCATAGGTGATAAGTCATAACGTGATTTGATGGATCCTCTCCTGACTTACCCTTGAATTTCAGGATATCACCGGGCAACTTACTAGGCATTGGCGGCCAATACAGAAGATAGTAAATTGGATCGTTCGTAAGGCACCATAAATCGGGTAAATCCAAAGTTGCAATAAATGGTAATTGATGGTTAGGGTCGCAAAAACCTTGAGTAATGAGACCAATTCCAGGAGGAGGATATCCAGGATAACTTGGAATCGGATTTGCATTAGGAGTGGTATAACCTCTTGGAAAACCAGGATTAACTGGACCAAACTATGGTTGTTGAGGCTGTTGATAATATACTCAGGATACGGTTGATACTGATAAACTGGGTTTTGTACAATAGGACCGAATTGATACTTTCCTTGGTACGGTTGATAGATGAATTGTGGTTGACTTGTGGCAATCGTACTTGTACCAGCTTGTCCTGTAGGCATTTGGACCAAATTCTGAACTATAGGTCTTGACTGTGGCATAGAGACTTGAGGAATTTGCATTGACGCAGGGATAGTAGAAACCAGAGCTACAAATACTCCAGAAACAGATGTTGTAGGTTGAACAGAAGTTGCAATAGTTGCAACAGTTTGAGGTGGAGTCTGAGGTGTGCTAGGCCCAGGCTGCTGAACTAAACCAGGTGCAGGGATTTGAACAGTAGGTTGGACAGGTTGCTGGGTTGGACCAGAAACCAAAGGCTGTCCAGGTTGATTAGGTAACTGCGAATTAGGTTGCATAGTCTGTTGAGTTTGAGATGGATTCCACACCATGTTCATTTCGGGGTATGGACCCATAAAAGGTTGTGCATATGGAGGACCATAAATTGGTTTAACATAGGGCTGATAATTAAGCGATAAATTTCCAGCTCCTTGTACAAATAATTGACCAGAAGGTGGTTGGAAACCTTGAGTTGGGTACTAACCTTGAGGTTGATAACCCTGAGGCATGTACTGAATCTGGGTTTGATAAGCATCCTGAGGAATATACTGAGTCTGGGGTTGACCTTGGGGTTTGTACTGTCCTGAAGGTTGAAAACCTTGAGGTAGCCCTCCAGGTGGTAATTGACTACCTTGAGGTTGCCCCCCAGGCGGTAACTGACTACCTTGAGGTTGAGGATTTGGAATACTACCAGACATCATATGGATTTGCTCTGCGTTCAATGTTTGAGTTCCATTACTACCAGATGATAACTCTTGTTCAGTCGGTTGAGGATTTTCTCCTAAAAAAGTACCAGAGAGTGACTAGTACCCCGAAGGAACAGAAGGACTGTCGTATAAATTTTTTTCCGGTGATCGGGAAAACATAGATGAATCTCTTGACATGATCGATGAAGGATAATAACGTCTTGGTGTAGGATGAAAAGGAATTCGAGGTGGTGAAAAACTAAGACCCAGGTTTTAAAAAAAAAATTTCAATGATAAATACCAAGCGTCACTCCTAAAAGGACTGTAGAATATTGATTCACGCTCCCTAAGATTTAAATTCTATTGGTTTTTGGGAAGAGTTACGTCTTCGTCTGGATTGACAAGTTCTTCAATAGAAATGAGGCCAGAAGGAAGATTTTGAGTAATGATATTTATTACCCTAGGTGAACCAGGATCACTAGAAGTTGGAGTAACAAATCCTGAAGATGGTTCCAAAACAATAGGTTTAGTGTCAGGCTCAGAAATTTCAGGTTCTTAAGCTAATTCACTGGAAGGAGAAATACTACCAGTAACTTTGGAAAATGAAATTGGCTCTTGAATATTCTTTGTTGTTTGTATTTGATAATCAAGATGAACAATTAGAGATGACTCTCCGACTTTTGGTGATCCAACTCTACTGTCACTAGGTGATACGAGAGCTCACAACCCTTTAAGTTGGCTTGGTGTATACTCAGGAGGTTTCCCTTGAAGTCTACGAGATTGTCTCGGTAATTTGGCCATGATTAAATATTAATTAATCACACGCAAACAAAGAAAATTTCAATAAAAACACCTAAAGTCTCTAAAGAAACAAACAACTGAATCACACGCCTAAAAATCTAAGTGTTCAAACGATGCATAAATAGTAACTTCCCATACTAAAAACACTAGTTGGTGATGAAATCCAACTTAGTAGAAGTTTAATACAAAAAGGGCAGTTGGAACAGTTACCCCAAAAACCTGCTTAATGAAACAGACTGGCACAAATTTCTTCACAAAACCATCTCGAGTGAAGAGAACCCCCCAGAGAGTCCAAGTGAGTCTAGTCAATGTCTGCTCCAGGTACAGTGAGATCTTTCCTTCACCGTCACCTTAAGAAATAATCTTAAGTTTATGGACACTAAGGTTACCAAGAACAAAAAATACAACTAGGGGGACAGTCTACGATCCGATTCTACGCGCAAGGGCAGAGTAACAAAGCTCAGTCCCCTTGAAGGCTCCTCGACATGGTCAATCCGAGGTTTACCAACAAGTGACCCTAGGCTCCTCGAAAATGGTTAATCTGAGGTTTACCATTTATAATACGCGCAGATCTTCTATCTTTCCCAATGAAACAAAATTGATTGTCTCAAAGGTTCGAACATGATCTCGTGATTGACTCCTTTAAGAGAAGCTTCCCAAAATGTATCAATTACAATTGGATTTATTTCCTACCGCAAGATGTATCTACTTTTTTGTTTTAACTATCTTGGAGAGTTAATTACTCCCTACTCCAAGATACTAGCCTAAGCTATATTGGTGATAAGAGCCCTAGAAATAGAAAATATTACTAGATCAATTTTAATTAAGCGTTGCTTTTATGGGTTGTTCTTTAAGTCAATAGGTAGGGAAATGAAACTTTGATGGTGTGAAGACTTGGCTCCGAACACACTAAAGAAAATGCACCTAAAATGATAAGCAATTCGTTTTTCTTTCAATGAAATTCTAGCTAAAAGAAAGAGTTCGAGAATGCAATTCTTTAAGAAACAATTCTTTCTTTCAACATGGAAATGGAAAGAAAATCTTTTTGTTTTTTAATACAAACTCAAAATGAGACAAATAATTAATGCTCACAATAAATCCCTTTCACTTTTCAAAACTCAAAACTACAAAAAAAAACAATTTGCTTCAAAAGAGCTCTACAAGTTCTAGAAAACACTTAAACCTACAAAAAACTAATTTTGAGATCTAAAAACTTTAAAAATCTAGTTGAATAAAATCTTGAATTCTTTTTTGAGGACGTTTTACTTAGTTGTTCACTAAACTAAGGATTCATTTGCACAGAATAACAAACCAATCAAAAATCATCCAGATATGTTTTCTTTTGTAAAAATGAAATTCAGAACTTATAACAAAGTTTGTTCAAAGATTTGCAACAAGAAAACTAAATCTATTTCTCACAAAGGATAGATTTCAAAACCAAGTCAGACTCATCAAGAAGACAAAAAGACATCAGGGTGATCTAAGGTTTCTCAAGCTTCTGATCTTTGAGTCACTATAGAGACAAAGTGAAAACCACTTCAAGCATGCAAAACTTCTACAAAATCATTCAAAACAAAAACGCTATCGGAACTCACTCACAAGATATTTTTGACAGGAAAAATACAGATCTGGGTAGACACTAAGAATCCTAAATCAAACCTAAACTTAACTGGAAGAAGATATCTTAAGTTTTTCAAAATTTTTACAGGGTCCACAGGCTCCAGAAGCAATAGGTGCAATCCCACATTGTTTACTCAAGGAAAATGCGGAGATGCTCGCACTGTCTATGAAGACAAAGTGCAGTCCCCATAAAACTTAAAAAAAACAAAAAATACTTCAAGATTTTTGAAAGCTACCCAAGCCAGTATACATCAATAAAAAACCATAAAAAATAATTTTCTTAATTCAAAACAAAGGAAAACCAAAAATCAAAATTTTTCCCCAGTGGAGTTGCCAATTTGTTGGCCAGATAAATCGATCTTATGGACAAGACCAATCTCCCTAGTATCAAAAGATAGTCTAACAAAAAATAGACAAACAAACCTATCTTTCTCTAGACATATGCGATTTATAAGTAAATACTACAAAGGTGTTAAGATCCTACCTTAGATCCAGTGCTTGTTCGTAGTAGTCATCCTCCAGTCATTCGAAAGAGTTATCTTTGAAGACCTACAATCACAAACAAGCAAACATTAAATAGCACCTGCATATAAAATATTATAAATCATGCCTATTGTGGTGATCAAAGAATCCATAAAATAAACAATGAATTAACAGCTTATTGAGAAAAACAAATATATTTGTATTAACTTTGAATAGTAGAAGAACTTTACAACCTTTTCAGCCTTGATGTTGAACAAGTTCTTCCTGGGGTCCGAAACAGGAATTTCCTTTACTTTGACAAGTCTTGCACTCTTCTAAATGAGATACATAGAGGTATGTAATCTCTCCTCATAAAAACTCAACTAAAGAAGACTAAGTTCCAACAACATTTTACCTCAAAAAATACTAAGCTTCTAACTTCAACCAGTTAACCAGCTCAATGCTTCTTTTTATAGTGTAGATGAGGAGGTTACAGCTCCAACTACGAAGGGATAGAATCCTCCTTCAAAGGAATAAGCTCCTCACATCAAGGGGTTAGCTCCTTAAGGTATGGGTTACATGAATCTTAAAAAAGCGAACTTGCCACCTCAAGATTCCTTCCAAAAGCTTCTAGAAATAACTGAAAGTGAGTTTTTTCAAAGTATACTTGTGCCTTTTTAACTTTTACAGGAGTCCGCACCTTTAACATAGAGACAGTGCGGTCAGGTGCACTAGAGACATGACCATTAGGTGCGGGATCGCAGGTAAGACAAAGAGAAAGTGCAGAACTAGAGTTTTAAAAACTTTTCAGAGATTTTCTCTTATTTTCAAGACTTGATATGAGGAATTGATGTTTTAGACTTGCAGAGGAGGAAAGTATGAGTGATAATGAACTCACACAGATAGCAGAATGTCAAGGTGACAATTTTTAGTGAAATAGAAGGTGGGCCTCGAGGAATCCCACATTAACCAACTTGAGCATATAACAAAAAATTATTTGATAATGAAATATTTAAACCAACATGAAATTACAAAACTTATTGTGAAATTTTCTTGTCAATTACTTGGTTTTCAAACAAAGCTCATGTCCAATTGCGCTAGTAAACTAGTTTTCACAACAATAATTTTTATTTTTTTCTTTCTTTATTTTACCCTACTCTACTTGCAAAATGAACGCTCTTTCATGTATAAGAATAATTCCAATGGATCCATGTATGTAACATGATGTCAAATAAACTCATATGCAGGTTTTAAAGACATGCTTTGATATATACCCAAATATGAGAGACTAATTGCTTTGATTGAGATGATTTCAAGAACTGTTGAAGAATATAATGGTGCTCCATATTAATGGTTTTCTGGAACCAAAGTTCAATATAACTCTGATGTCATTGGTTCACTTGTTCATTTGGATTATTTTTTATGTCTTCTTCTCCCATGTTATTCAGATATTCTACTATGGGATGGTCGATCTATTGGACACATAAAGGATATGATAATCATACTAAAAATTCCTCAATATCAGGTTCTTATTCCTTCTCTCCATCAAATGTGGTCCATGATTCTTTAGTCTTGTTTGGATCTTCTTCTTCTAGATGTTGTTCTTCAATGATAGCAGGAGAATATTTTTTTGCAATACTCTTCTTGATCTAAGATGAATATCATTTAGATCAAAAGGATATTTTTGGAATTTTTGTACCTCAACATTGTAACTCGGATGAGGTATTTTACTGGTGGGGATTGAAAATGGTTGTGTAGGCAGTTGAGTGGGAATGGATTTTTGGAGTGGTTGAGTAGGTGGAATGGGAAAGGTTGGATTGAAGTCAACTAAAGGTGAAAATGAGGTTGTGGTGGAGGTGAATGGTCTAGATAACATTGAGATTGGTATTGAGGATAATGAGGAAAATATTGAGGATTGAGGATATGGTGGATTTATTCCATAAGGCCCTTGCCAAACTTGTTGCCAGGATTGGTTTTGAGTTTGAGATTTAGATGGCCAATGTTTTCAAGATAAGGGTGTGCTCCAATTACTTTGAGATTGTTGTGCATCACCTTGAAGTTGTGAATTATAATCTTGCATCATAGTAGGTTGACGAAGATGCCAAGGTATTCTTGGAGCTACATAACATATTTGCTCTAGTGCTTTATTTGCTCCATTATTTTCTTGGTAATCTGCTTTCAATGCTAGTAATGATGGGTAATCTTTTGTAGTATGTGATTTTTATACATATGACACAAATTTCAATGTTATCAATTGGACATTCAAGAAAAAACATGCTTCTTTCTACATTTAAAGAAAATTATAGACAAAGAAACATTCTCAGTTTTTTCTTGTTTTGTATTATTATAATATCAATACATTCACTTGAATTACTAAGAATAAATGATTTAAAATTATTAATAAAATTTCCAAGTTCGACTCAACTTACCAACCTTGATGCCAACTTACTTACTCTATCCATAACTAGATCTTGAGGGGATATGGCATACTTTGATTTTCCTCTTGATATGTGCTTACATAATTCGTAAATATTTTCAAATGATAACTGAGAAATATCTCCTTTACCCATAATATTAAGAAGATCAATCCACTCATCTCTAATTGCTCTAAGAGGATTTTTAATGTATCAAATCATGAATTCTGAAAATTTTCCCTCTTAAGATTATACATAAATATATCTACCAAATACTTAAGGTTCTCATCTTATTTTTGAGTCATTTTAAATATTTCATCTTTAATATCATGATGTATACAATAGTATTTATATTTTGCTAGAAATATCCTTTTCAAATCATCCCATGATATTATTTAGTTCCTAAACACATGAACCATCTAAGAGCTCTATCCTTGAATGTATCTGGAAACGATTTCAATTCGTGAGCATTCAATAAGTAACCATATGATCTACAAAGTATTTCAAATTCAAAAGGAAATATTTTGGGTCTTCTGATCTGATATCATGGAATTTGGGAAGTATAGATGGAGAGATGTTTTTCATTTTCACATTTATATTAGTTTCTTGAATGGGAAATCCAAAGGGATCTCCTTCATTTCCATCATTCCCATCCATTTCTTCTACCTCCTTTGTCACCTATTCCACCTCAAAGAGGTAATTTATTCTAATTGCAAACGTAGGAATTTGTGATGTGGCTAGTGATGTGGCTCTTACTGCACCACATGATCCAATGGGGATGGCAGGTGATCGTGAAACTGATTTGTCTAAAGTTTTTTCTCTAATGAATCTACCTTTAGGACGCACTCTAAAATGAATGAAATTAAACTTATGCAACTAAAAATGGATGAATCTAAAAATGAAATGCAATTCAATAATTAAGGTTAAGAGAGACCTCATAATGGTGATGCACATGTTCTTACCTCTCATATTAAAATCTCTCTTTTCCAAAGTTGCATAAATTAAAAGACAATTTAAATTGAAGGCTAACCCCTATATATACTTCTCTGACAAAGGTGTCGAAATTGTTGGGTAATTTAATTGTGCTTTAAATTACTTTACATTAAATTGTCAATCCAGGATTGTAAATTTGTGAAGTATATGACACAATATATGCTAGGAGTTTAGCTTTCAATTCTAAAGGAATAAACTACAATGAAGTAAAGTTCTAATCTATAAAAGTGAGTAAATTTAATCTATAAAAGCTTGTAAATATAATCTAGAAAGCATTTGAAATCTTTTTCTATGAAAGTAAGCAATTTAATAAAAAAAGAGAATTCTTTAGAATTTAAATCTTTTTGTATTTTTATATTTCTCAAGCACTTGATTACAATAGAAAAAAATAAAGTGACAATTAGAAACTTCAAAATAAAGTATCTATAACAAGTAAATAAATAAAATCCTAAACTAAGCGATCATTGTAATATAATTTATTTCTTAATTAAAAAGATTAGAATTGTTAGAGGATTGCGATGAATCAAGAGACTAGATTGATTTAGGTTCACAATGATTGATCTCTTTCTTAATTTGATGGAAAATTCAATTTCTTTCTTCTATTGTTACATTTGATGGATGCAACATGAAATCTAAAAAATTCTATTTGAAAGATCCATGAATATCTCCAAACTTGCAGCCTATTTTGAAGAAAATCCTACGACAACTAAATTGGCTCATTCTGCGCAAAACTCATGTTTTCACTTTTCGAGATTTATCTTAGCTTGGCTAGAAATGGTGTTAGAAGTTGACTGCTTGAAATTTGTTGCTAATATAAATCTCAATATTTGATCAAGTGTTGATAGATCACATTATGATACTGATGAGCTGCAAAAGAAACTATTTTTATAACATAAGAAAACTAATATAAACTACATATATTATGAAATTACATGAATTATAAAATTCCATCTTACAACAAAACAAGGACACAAAATTATAAAATAAATAGCACAAGATCTTATCAAATGTATTTTATTCTATCATAGTTTAGAATTATGCTCCAAAAGCTCTTGAATTTGAATGGATAAGGCACTCCTATTTATACAAAAATTAAGATAACTAATTAATAAATGTATATTCACAAATATCTCTTAGATCCACATATCTCTCCTAGATCCAAAAATATCTCATGTGGTTACAACCATGTGTTAACATCTAGCTAGTAACATCTCTACATATCCTCTTAGAAATATCTAAAATATTTGATAACACATCTTATCAAAACTTTCATGATTCTTCTCCATCAAATGTTCTTGAATGCTTATCTCAAATATTTCTCAATTCTTCAAGAGTTTGAAGAGGAAATTCGAATTTGAGAATTAGAGGTCAAATATGAATTTGCTGGAATCTTTAAATATGCCTACACACATTACAAAACACATCCAACTTTTAGATATAAGTGAATACATGTTATTTTTCTAATATTTAACCATAAATTCACTAAAAATACTAAAATAAATGCTTTGGAAAATAATAAGCATAAACCCATATGTAATCGTAAAAATGGTCTTAATGTAAGGTTATAAAATAGTGGAATATGGTTAGAAATGAATGAAAAGATGATGACAAAGATGACATTTTGTAGAACCAACATCAATTTTGGTTTAATTTGTGGGGTTGGAAAGAAGACATAAAAAGATACCTTAGGACAAAGATTTGAACCGTGAGGCCAAAATTATAGAGATATAATAGTTTCAAAGTCAATCTTCTAAAATTAAGAAAAATGTGTGTATTTTAAGAAATTTGCATAACTTTTGTTTGAAAAATTAGTTCGAAGTTATTCAAAGGGCATAGTGAGACATAGATATAATGTTCTGGTTCCAAAAAATAGATACACCTAGTAATCCAACAAAAATCTCTACTATGATGTATGAACAATAAGAAGAAATGCAATATGATATATTAAAATTACGACACGATGTGCAACAAATTTTTCTCTCGCAAAGAGTAACCAAAAATTAACTAGAAGCTAAGATGTATATTTTATATGAAAAAATAAAATGGAGAATGGAAGGTTTGAAGTATGGTTTAAAAGCATACATGGGATTTTTTAATTTAGACATGGATGTGATGAATGTCAAGTTGGAAGGGTTGACAAAGTTACTACAAGAAAGGATTCCCAATGGTGACAAGGTATTCCATGAAAATCATGATTAGGAGAAACATAATGTGAATTATTATTTTAGACACTCCATCATTTGGTTTAAGACTAACCACATTCCAAAGATCAACATGAGGAAGTTTTATGGAAAATATCTGGGATCATGGATACTACAGATGGAGCAGTTCCTTGATCTATACAATGTGAAACAAAAAAAAAGGTATGCTTTCCATCTTTATATTTAGAAACCAATCAATTTGTATGATATCAATGGATTTGTTCTCGCAAAGAATTATGCACATGGACAATTTTCAAGGAGGAATTCATAGCACATTATGAGGATACAAAGAGCAATACCTTGTTGAGCCAAATGATAAATCTAAAAAAAAATGGTTCTATTTATGGAGCACATTGAGAAATTACAAAGATTGAATATAAATGTAAGCGATATTCTAGAGGAGCATCTAGTTGATGTATTCTTAGGGAATTTAAAGGATAATTTCCAACATGAGGTTCTTCTTTGGGAACCTAATTCATTGGAGAATGCATTCAAGGTCACAAGAAAAGTTGAAAGAAAAATTATGGCAACAAGGAGGTATACCACTCACAACTATAAATATGGAAGTGTTGTAGTTCCTAGCTTTCCACAAACTACAAGGTTGAAAATACAAAAACTAGAGGAAAAAAAGAGAAAATGGCTTTGTACAACTGTGATAGCTAATACACTAAAGGTCATAAGTGTGCTAAGAAGAAATTATTTTACACATATTGTGAAGAGGAGGAAGAAAAGGAACAAGAAACATCAAAAGAAGAATACCAAGAACCAACCTAAGGGGATGAAATTGAAGAAATGAATTTGACCATATCTTGTAATTCATTGGAGGGAATTACCACTCCTCAAACTCTCAAGATAGAAGGATATATCAAGATGAAAAAGGTGACCGCGTTGATTGATTCAGGTAGTACTCAAAATTTTGTTCATTGTAAGATAGCCAAGGATTTAAATTACTTTCTATACCCAACACTAGAGTTTCAAGAGATGGTTGCAAATGGAGGAACTATAAATTTATCAGGGAAGTGCCATAATAGGAATATAACCATGGGGGAATATGTATTGAATAATTCCAATTCTTACCATTCCAATGGGTGGTGTAGATTTTGTATTAGGATTATAATGGTTACAATATTTGGGGATGATAACTTTTAAGTTTCAAGAACCTTTCTTGAAATTTTTATTGGAAGGAAAGAAAGCTGAATTAAGGGGTGTTATAGGGAAACCAGGGAAGATAATAAGCTCTGAAGAAGTGAAAATGAGGAGTAATTGCACAATTATATTCACTAGATGTTCAAACATCAAAATAATCCATTTCTCTAGATATCTAAAGAGTCCTTGACAATCATTCCAAGGTATTTGAGACTCCCAAGGGTCTCCCACCTATTCATGATCATGATCATGATATTCACTTGATTTGAGGTAGTGTTCCTCCAAACATTAGACCTTACAAATATCCTGATGTCCAAAAGAGTGAAATTGAACGTATAGTTGTAGAAGTGCTATATGCAGGTATAATTCAACCTAGCAAAAGTTCTTTCTCTTCTCTATTAGTGTTGGTGCACAAGAAGGATGGGTCACGGTGCATGTTTCCAGATTATTGAGAGATCAAAAAGCTCATTATCAAATATAAGTTTCACATTGCTATCGTTGATGAATTGTTGGATGAAATACATGGAGAAATTTACATCACAAAGTTGGATCTTCATTCAGGATATCATCAAATTATAATTAAGATAAAATACATTCCGAAAACAACATTTAGAACTAATGAAGTTCATTTTAAATTTTTGGTCATGCCTTTTGTCCTTACTAATGCACCTTCCACATTTCAAGGTTTGATGAATTCCACTTTCAATGCCTCCCTTGAAAACTGTGTTAGTATTTTTTGATGGTATACTAATCTAAAACAAGTCTTGAAAAGATCATGTTCAACATGTTGATATGGTTCTCAAAATATTGGATGAGAAATATTTGTATGCAAAATCCTCCAAATGTTTCTTTGGGGTACAATAAGTGGAATATTTGGGTCATATTGTATCCAATGAGGGTGTTAAGGTAGACCCTAACAAAATTAAAGACATCAAGGAATGCAAAATCCCCACAACCTTAAGGCATCTTCGAGGATTTCTTTGGTTGACATGGTATTATCACAAATTTGTTAAGAATTATGGGAAGATAGTAACACCTCTAACAACATTACTGAAGAAAGATGCATTTTTTTTGAAATCTAGAAGCAACTAATGCCTTTGAACATATTAAAGAGGCAATGTGCCAAGATGAGGTATTAGCTACACCAGAGTTCACAAAAACATTTATTGTGGAATGTGATGCCTCAAGAAGTGGATTTGGTGCTTTTTTATGTTGATATTTATAGCTTGGAAGGTACACCAATCCCTAGGGTTTAGGGATTGGAGTTTGGAGCAACAAAGAAGTGAATTATGGGCTTGAAACCCAAGCCCATGGTTTTAAAACCAAAGTTGTCGGGGCAAAAACCATGAGGGGAATTTGAAATGTGAGCGATGGAGATGATAGAGGACCTTGAGAGCAGTCAGAGGTAATGAAAATCATTGAAATCTGAGTTATAGAAATGGAGTTATGAATTTTAAAGTTTAGTGTGGGTGAATTGACATACTAGCTCAAGTTGGCCTAGTATGGAGGTGCCCTTTTAGGGCTATCATTGACACCCACATGAAGTGTATAAAAAGAGGAGTTTATTGAGGCATTTAGACACATCCTAAGTGCAACAATCCATCAAGATAACTTTGAAAAAGGAAGCCGATCTGAGGCAGGAAGAAAGGAATGACAAGATCATGAGTTTGAGAATGTTTTTTCTATGATTGGGTGAAATTTTCTTGGTAGCTAGGATGTAGGTCCAAGGAAGTGATCTAGGTCAGCAGAGGACATGCCTTCGACAAATTTTTGGAGCAGATTATCTTTCCAGATCAGGCCTCACATCAAAGGCATGTAATTGGGATAATTCTATGTTATTTTGTGTTGGAGTGTTTCTATTTGTAGGGCCAAATCACTTATTACAATAGCTTGATTGGAGGTGTGTTGAGAGCCAAAAGACCCATCTAGGGATATTTTCCCTAGCCGCAACCAACCTACTTTAGGGTAATTTTGAGGTTTAAAATGGGCCTTCTAAGGAAATTATAAAATAATAGTGGAAATAATAAAATAAGATTAGATTACATCATCAAATTTTAGAGGGAATATATATAATATTAATATATATATAATATATATATATATATATATATATATTATATCTAAAAGCCCCAAGGGTTAGCTCAGTTGGTCAAATGTGGTGCCTCGCCATCGGGAGGTCACAGAGGTCGAATCCACCCAAGCCCTTGGGGTCAGGTCTTGCAGTAGGCCGAGGGGCGATTTAGCCTAGCTACCGCCCAGATTTTTCCGTGGATGTAGCGATCACTCACTGACCAGGGTACTCGTGAACCACATGCGAAATATATATATATATATATACATATACATATACATATACATATACATATACATATACATATATATATCTTTTAACTCTATTTTCAATTTATCTCCCTATGGGTTTACTCAAATTTCGAGAGGAAACACGTTGGATGCAAATTTGATTCTTCATCCAAAGGATTGTTGGCTGTTCGAAACAGCTGCCGTCTCATTCATTCACAAACTCACTCTTTACACACAAACAAAATGAGTGGGTTGATGTGTGAATGATGCGGGAGCTGATTTCGTCCAGGAAATGTCTTTTCCTTGGACTAAAGGGAGCTCCCTCAGGTAGTATACTTTTTTTTCTGGAATTAGGTTTTTATTGGTTTTTTTTTAAGCCAACCTAACATTATGTTTGTGTCATATTATATAGGTGTGTGTTTGATAATATAATTATATTAATTTCGAATAAATGTGTCTTTGATTTACAGATTCCGCTTATTATCAATCAATCTCTCTCGTGTTTGCTCGGAAGGAGGGGGCCACTATTTACGCCGGCATATTGGAGGTTTGAAATCATTCCCACTGACTCTATTTCAATTAATAAATTCATTTATAGTTTCCCGCGTATAACAGTTGTTTGATTTCGTGTTCCTCGTGTTTTTCAGAGTTGCATTATAAGCAATTACACTGGGTTTTTCTTTTTGAAATAAAAGTAACAGTGAATGTTTAAGTGTGATTTCTCGGTAGTGTCATGCAGAGATTTGAGTTTTTAATAAAATATTGGCACGGTACATGATCGTAGCATGTTAAATTGCCCTTAGCTTGCCCTTTGATTTACGTACGTTATTCTATATTCTTCCCTACCAGTAAAAAGGTCAATAGGGTTAGCAGAATTTTCATTTGTTTTCAAATTCATTCTGATCCCTATAGTGTCTTTTACGACCCATAATGACCCTTCGTTAGTTGCTGCAAAATCTTATTGGTAGTTTTTGCAGAGAATTTCTGGAGATTCATATACAGATCTCAGTGTAGCGTGCCACCTATAATTTACTTTGATAGGGTTTGTGCGCAGAGTTTGTACAGGGAGCTTTCTTCAGCCGAGCAAGTTGGTTCCACATTCGAAGCTGCTAACGACTCATTCATTTGCCTACAAGTAACTATTTCTTCGCCATGAGACTCGCAGCAGGAAGAGTTAGTTGGCGAAGGATGCTGTGTGAGAGCTAGTCATGGCTGGCAACAAGGGTAGAGTTGCTACAACATATTAATGGTATGGCCATGGTGTACATACACTGTTGGATAGTTGCGAAGGCGTGTGATTGTGTGCATAGACCATTACGTAATTCCTGTTTATATACTTTTGACAGTGTATATAATGTTAAATTGATGTATATATACATTTCATGATCTATCTATCTGTATTGTGAAATACATATATAAACATGCATCATGATTACCGTGATTATATCTTTAATATTGCATAATACTTGATTATATCTTTAATTTTGACAATGGACCGTGAATGGTCGAAAAGCTCTGAATAATTTCGTTAGTTATCAATTTCATTTTTGTTAAAAGTCATTGATAATATGCATGATGCATTTTTTCTTTCCCCTCTAAGCTGCTATGTCTTTGACCAAAAGCTTGTAAGAACATCCGGTTACCATCATGTTGACAAATTCCATCAATTAGGTTGCCATTAAGGGCAACATATTTGTCATAATGTCTGTCAGGCTGGGAGTAACTTGCAGGAGTAACTTCATTTGGCAGAAAAACTGATTCGTGTTATTCCATTAGGTATGTTATTGTTATATACAAAAGGGTGTGACTGTTCAGTTCATCTCCTGATGACTGTTCACATTCCTAATTTAATTATTTACATGAATTCACCCAATAATGAGGATTAGGTGTCAATATTCCCCCCCTTAATCTGAAGGGATGTTGGTGAGTCCAAGCATCATTCTGAATCTTTCAAGCTTTTCTCTTCCAAGCGCTTTGGTGAAGATGTCTGCAATTTTCTCATTTGTGGAACAATGACGGAGATAGATTGTTTTGGTCTCAACATGATGCCGGATCATATGATATTTAGTATTGATGTGCTTTGTACGATCATGGAACTTTGGGTTCTTGGCCAACTTTATTGCAGAGGTGTTGTCAATCATGAGTGGAGTTGATTGTACTTGTTTTAACTGCAAATCTTCAAGAATTTTTCTGAGCCACACAATTTCTTTCGTTGCTT
>APFE031524230.1:37607-121286 GCA_000404065.3 Pinus taeda
CTTTTGTTGCTTCAGTTGCTGCCACGTATTCTGCTTCTGTTGTGGAATCTGCTGGAACTGATTGTTTGCATGATCTCCAGGAGACAACTCCTCATCCAAGACTCATAGCATATCCTGAAGTAGATACCCCAGTTTCTTTGTCTCCATCGAAGTATGAATCAGAGTATCCGATTAAACTAAAGTCATCGATTAAACTGAAGTCATCCACCTGTGTGTATTTGATTCCAAAGTCTTGAGTTCCCTTCAAGTACTTTAGAACTCTTTTTGCAGTAGACCAATGTCCCTCACAAGGCTTTTGCATTCCTACAAGCTGTCTATACTTTATTGCATCCTGAAATTCCTTCCTTCAATAGATGTGAGCTTCAAGTTTTGTTCCATTGGAGTAGTAAGAGGATTGCACTCTATCATGCCAAACCTGTTCAACAAATCTCCAATGTATTTATTTCTTTTGAGAAAGAAATATGGACTTTGGATGTTGGGTTACTTCAATGCCAAGATAGTAATGAACATAGCCCAATCAGTGATTTCAAAACTTTTTCCCAATTCCTTCTTTATGGATGCAATGTAGCTTTCATTGTTCCCTGTCATTAAAATATCATCTACATATACCACAAGATATACAACTCTTTTGCCAACTTTCTTGAAAAATAAAGTTGCATCATCAAGATCATAATGTTTTAAATTGAGTTTCAGAAGATGCTTAGTTAGTTTTTCATACCGGGCTCACGGTGCTTATTTGAGGCCATACAAGGACTTCACCAGTTTGCATACTTTATGTTCATGTCCTTTCACAGCAAATCCTTCAGGCTAGGACATAAAAACATTCTCTTTTAGATCTCCATTCCAGAAAGTAGTTTTTACATCCATTTGATGGACTTTCCAACTGTTCTGCGCTGCTAGGGAAAAAAGTGTCCGGATGGTAGCCCATTTTGTTGTGGGGGAAATTCTCCTCATAATCGACCCCTTCCTTCTATGCAAAACCTTTTGCCACAAGCCTAGCTTTGTGCTTGTCAAGTGAGCCATCAGCTTTATACTTGCTCTTGTAGACCCACTTGCAGCCAATTGGTTTGGTTCCTAACGGAGGATCAACCAGCTTCCAAGTGTCGTTCTTTATGAGGGCATCATACTCCTTTTGCATCACTTCTTTCCATGCATCATGAGAAGCAGCTTCTTTAAAGGAAGCTGGTTCAAAATCTGTAGACAAGTTCAATTCACAATCATAAGAAACATCCATATCAATAGGTGAATTAGAGTCATCTACATTATCTCCATTTTGCCGATTTGAATTTCTAGTTCCTGTCTTTCCAACCTCATCAAGATGAACACTTTCAAGTGTCTTTGTCAGCCACTTTGGGAGACCTTTCTAAGATGGTCCAGGCTACTCCGTTGATTGAGCTGGGACTGAATCAAGATTGAGTCTCCCAATTCTATCAATCACATCACTTAAAGCATCATCCGTTGTTGGAGTTTCAGGCAGGGGAGAGTATTCTTCAGAAGAAGATTCCACATGTTGATCTAGTATAGGAATCCCCCCTTCAAGATGTGGAATCTGATTATCAAATTCCTGAAATGATTTCACTTTTGCGAATCTATCCAAACGATCAAGTTGCCGCTCAACAACATTGTCAGATTTGGATGATTCAAGAAAAATTACATCTCTAGATACAACAAACTTTTTATTTACTTCATCATAGAGACAATATGCTTTGGAGGTATTTGAATACCCCAAGAAAATACACTTACGAATTCTAGCACCAAGCTTGTTTCTATGTACCTTTGGTATCAAGGCATAACAGGTGGAACCAAAAACCCTAAGATGCTTTACCGAAGGAACATGTCCATACCACAATTCATAAGGAGTCTTGTTTCTAATAGAACTAGATGGACATCTATTCTTTATATATGCAGCACATAGAACAGCATCAACCCAAAACATTATCTTTACATTTTGGAAAAAAAGCATGGATCGTACCATATTCAAGATTGTCCTATTCATTCTTTCAGCTACACCATTCTATTGGGGATTATAAGGCACAATTGTTTGATGTTTAATCCCATGTTGGCGAAGATAGTGTTCAAATTCATTTGATGTACATTCTTTTCCATTATCAGTGCAAATAGACCCAATATGAGATTGTGCATCATTTTCAATCCATTTATGAAAATTCTTGAATGTTGGAAAAGCATCAGATTTGTTCTTCAATAAATAAACCCAACACATTCTGGTGTAGTCATCAATAAATGTCATGATATATTTATTTCCATTTGCAGAAGGAACAGGCATTGGACCACATAAATCTGAATGAATAAGTTCAAGTTTCCTATGTGCTCTTGAATGTGAATCATGAAAAGACTGTTTGCTATGCTTTCCTAGAATGCAAGCATCACATTGCTTAAGTTTCCTAGGAATTGTAGGCAAACTAGCAACACCATTTTTCTTCAATAAGCGGAGATTGTCATAGTTCAAATGTTCAAATCTAGCATGCCATAATAAACTTGATGGAATTGTACCTTCTTCATGATGAGCATTGTATGAGAAATGTTGTGCATGAGCAGAGGTTCCTTGCAATTTGAGAAGCCTTTCTTCTTCTATTCCCCTCATGACAAGCGAGTGGTCAGATGCTTTTCTTACCTCAAGCTTGCCATCAAACATATGAATGGAGTGACCTTGTTGGCAGATGTGGACCAAGGACAGCAAGTTTCTCTTTAGCTGTGGGAGATATAGAACATGATCTAGAAGAAAGTCTGGAAGACCAAGCAGTTTAAGCTTGATTGTGCCAAGCCCTGATGGCTTGATTTTTTATTGATCTGCAAAGTATACTGCTCCATCAACATTGCAGTGAAATCTTCAAAAAAAATCTTTTCTATGAGTCATGTGGCAGGTTGCTCCTGAATCAAGCAACCAATCATTTTTCCATGAAGCAAGTGAAGCATTAAACAAAACTTCATTTACTCCAATATTACATTATGCCTCAACATAGTAAGCAGATTCAAGTGCTTTACCTTTGTCTGTATCATCAGTTTTACCTTTCTGTTGGTTTCTTTTCTGCTCAATTTTGTCCCATGGTAGCTTGCATGTAGAGGCATCATGTGATCCATTTCTTTTGCAGCGAATGCAGTGCAAATCTGCCTTTTCTCCTTGAGAATGTCTGCCCCCCCTGCCTCTGAAATATCTTCATATTCCTCTTTGTCCACCTCTTCCTCTTGTAGAATCTTGAGCAGGATGCTTTTCTTTATGAGCAAGGCACACAGTCTCTTCAGTAGATTCAGGGGCTGTCTTTTTTCCAAAAGCTTTCTCTCTTTCAGCAAACTTTTTCACAAGAGAGTCAAAGGTTATATCTTTGAGATTTCCATTTTCTTGCAATGACTTAAGATAAATAATGGAGTAAGTAGGATAAAGTGCCTTGAGAAAAGCAATAAGAGGAATATCCAATTCAACCTTAGTGGATTTTATATCATGCATTATAGACTTTACTTCAGATGCAAGAGCAAGAGGATCATTATTTTGCAGTTCAAGAGTGAATAGTTTAATCATGAGTTGAACGACTTCAAGTGCAGAATGTGAGTCATAGAGTTCTTTCATCTTTTGTAAAGCTTCAAAGGCAGTTGAATATGACGAAATATGGCGACTCACCTCTTCATTTACAGATGTTGCGATTAATGCATAAACTTTGTTGTTCTTGTTTTCCTAAATGACGAGATCTTTGTCTGAGGTAGGTTGTACTAGGTCATTGTCTCCTTCTCCGACACACACTCCTTTCCACAACTCATTGAAGATGAGGGTGTGTTTTATCATCCGAGACCATTCAGGATAGTTCTCCTTGCCAGTGAGAACTATTCCTACCATGGATATGATTGAATGCATTCTGTAAAAACAACTTTTGCTGATAGAAAAAAAAATACTTCTACCAATATATAGTAAAAATGTACTCAAAATGGCATTCTCAAAAGATTTCAAATCCACAATGTGACCCATATAAATCCATCATTGTATAAATCCACCTCACATAAACCTCATATAAGTTTCATATAAGTCCATCATATAAATCTCATAAAACTTCACCTTATAAATCTTATATAAATCCCCTATAAACTTCATATATAAATACCATGGTCATGACCATGTAGGTCAACGCATTCTTTGAACTGTAATTTACAGCGGTCAACCTTGGCAAATACTCCTGTGTAAAAGTTCTTTAACCCCTCGGAAAAATGACACCATAAATCAAATCGGACCCAACTATAGGCACAGAATCTCGGCCGAAAGTGAAAAATGTGCACAAAAATTTCACCCAATTTGCAGAGGCAAAAACACATACATCAATTTGTTCGATGTAATATTTACAATTTGGAGAAAAATACAGAAGCGTAAGTGTGGAACGAATCTTTAAAGCCTGAAAAATTATCAGCTTTCATTCGATTGCATTCTTCAAGACTAGAGTATGGTGGGGAGTGTTCAGAAAACAGCTTATATATAGGAAGTGGATATGAAAACCACGTATATATAACAGAGTTTATGTAAAGCAGTGTTTTAACAACTGTGGTGAAAATTATGGAAATATGGCCAAGGAATCCACGCATAGCCATGCTGTCTCCCCAAATATTCACGCGCGGGAGCGGCAAAACATATGGAAGCTTTTGGGGCAAATGAGAACACTATATGCGTATACACAAAACTGTGACTGTATTAATACCAAAAAACGCAGGTAGTAACAGAAAATACCAAGATCCGTAAGTAGAATGGGTGGTGTATTTAACGCATATGCCAAAAAAAGACAGCGTATAGCCAAAACATATTCAACATATGTATACCAGTGTTCTTCAGAATGGAGCATCATTCAAATCAGGAGCAGTGTATTCAATACAGGGTTACCATTCAACTCAGGAGCAGCATTCAAATCAGGAGCAGCGTATTCAATACATTCCTTCGGCATGTAGATAGACTGCAGAGCGCTCAGTGATTCAGGGCAGGCTCGCAAAGGTGTTTACCATTATGTGAGAAAACGTTGTCAGTGCAAATGGAATATGGCAGAGGCAGCAGTGTTTATGGACAATCGCCTTCTGGCAGACAGAGAGCGCAGGTAAGGAATATGGCAGACAGACAGACAGAGTAGTTACAAGGAGCATGAAAGCTAAAAAGGAGTTGGCTCTTATACCATGTCAGGCCAGGCAGTAACTCCACAAAAAAGAAACTGATTCATATTATTCATTCAATCAGGTAGGTATGTTATATACATGAGGGAGAGACTGTTCAGTTCATCTCCCGATGACTGTTCACATTTCTCATTTATTTATTTACAATAATTCACCCAATCACAAGGATTAGGTGTCAACATGTCCATGCCCTAAAGGCCAGTAGGGGTGTATTAATGAATCTATAGAAGTGGAAATAGGCTTTCACTTTCTGTTTCAGTGCGGGAAAAGTGGTGTCGTCATGATTTAAATGCCCATGCATTATCTCACCTATTGAAAGTCCGAATCGATGTCCAAGTGGAAACCAGTCGATCAGCATGCAGGCTTGAAATTTGATGACGTGCAACAAGTATTTGATGTTACAACTCATGTTTGACATATATATTTAAAAAATAACTGTGAAATTGTAGAGTAGTGAATGGCAGTGGCTACATCATTTTTTATTGGTAACGTAGTGATTAAACATTAAATAATTTTTCAAAAGATAGGGAGTTAATAATTTAACTCTGAATATATTTTTTTAGACAGAATTCGACAATTTTGGATTGTAAAATTTTAAAGTTTTAGTGTTATGAATTTAACATTAAAAATAGATTTAATATCATCAAAAATATCGGGCACTTCAAATTCTACAACTTGGCAATTGTAACCTGGTTTTTTTTTAATTCCAACCAGATTTAACCAAAATTATGCGTCAACTTTGTTGGGAAAAATGTTCGTTGTTTAGGCTACATGGGTACTTACTACCAGGCTCTAATTAAATCTAATGCAATGTGATAGTATAAGATTAATGCAATTTGGGGATTTTTAATGCAATTATGTTTGCTAGGAAAAAAGGTGAAGACAATTAAATCTAATGCAATGTGATAGTATAAGATTAATGCAATTTGGGGATTTTTAATGCAATTATGTTTGATAGGAAGAAAGGTGAAGACAATTCTCGACAATATTTATGCCAATCAGAGAACACATTTTCTTGCCCCATAGGCCACATGGTTGCTAGCCTCATGCCAAGAAATATATCTAGGGCAGCTATGTCTTCCCTGGGCCCGACATCCTTCCTAGATAAAAATAATGAAATTGCAAAGGAGGTTGATAGAGCATATGGATGCCCTTATGAATGTAGAGAATATTTGGTACCACAATACGAAGGGTGAAGATCATCCGCCCAAAGGTCTTAAATTAACCTTCCCATCTACAACCTTGACCTCTTAGGTGTAGGGAAAGGATGGATTAAGGGGACATAAAGGAATGCAAATGGATAATGTGTAATTGAAGGGAGCTATCCAATAGGTGACTTCTTTAGTGACTGACCACTGGAGAAGATAAGGAAGAAGATAAAGATGGTTTAGCTTAACATGTGGCTTTTACGCTTGTTGGCGGTTGGTTTAATGCTTTCTTAACACTAGCTCATCCAAAGGAGTATGCACAGGATCTAAAGGGCCCATATTTCCAATAGAAGGTAAGGCTCTCAATACTTTATTTAACCTACTTAATATAGGTCCTTTGATCTCTTTTACTACGTCCTGACCTACTTAATATAGGGTGAGTCATCCTTCCTCACCTTCCCTTGTGAGGTGAGGGCCTTCCTCATTTGATGTGGATGAGCCATTAATTATTCCTCACCCTCTATTGTAGGGTGTGCAAAGTGAGGGTTCTGTTATTTTTGGGCCCCTTGGACCCTAAAATCTAGCTCTTCAAGGGTCTTTATACACCAAAGGGAGAGGGAAAGAAGGGGTTGTGATTTACGTTAGAAGCAGTTAGTCCTGAAAGGCCTTTTCTTCCCTCAAAAGTGAAGGTGATTGGTCTTGATCTTGAGAGAGCCCCTAGTTCACTAGCTCATTGGTGTAGAAGAGACGGGTCTTGGGAGGTTCATCAAATAGAGCTATCTTTTATTTAGCTAGTTAAGGCACACATTTAACAAAAATTAAGGATGAAATTTAGATATGAAATTTGATGGAAGTGGACCATGTATAATATGTGGTTTTTATTTTCTTGGAGTGGAGCTTTGATTATGAATCAAAAGATATCAACTGTATCAACAATTAGTAATGACATAATCTAATTTCGGCATGATATTTTTGTTTCAAAACCAAATCTCCACTCGCAATCTAAATAGGAACCTAGACTAAAAGATTGTAAACATGGATTCTCAATTTTTTGTTGATTTGTGCCTTTAACAATTGCTCTTATGTTTTGATAGAATATATATTCAAGTTACAATTGGTGCCGCTAGTTTTGAATCAAAATATATCGTGCTTAAAGGCAACCCTTCCAAGCTTGAAGATTACATTTCATCTCAAATGTGATTCAAAATGGATTATGAAGCATGCTATGCATGGACAATTAACATCATCATATTGTATTACAATGTAAAAATATGGGAGGATTTTAAAATTGTCAAACCACCCAAAGTGCCATGGAAATTATAAACATTATGCAAAATTTTGTGTAATTAGTAACACAAAGGTAGCAAAATAATTTAGAAGATAAATGGAATTATTATATCTTCATAAAGCTTTAAGAATATGATTTACATCAAGGCATATCTTAGTTAATCAAACATATGGTTAAGTTTCACACTTTCATGATATTTTCCCCCTTACCCTACACTTTATTAAGCCATCTTAAAACATGTTGAAATTTGGTTTATTCATCCAATAATGATGACTAGTATAAACAAGCAAACCACGTAGCTCATAGTTATAATAGAAACACTTTTTAGCAATAAAAAGAGTGCACACTTGTTAATAAATTTATATTAAATACAAATGTCACTTGTCTTCGCAACTAACACAATGTGTTTACATTCTTTTGGTCTAAGTTCATATTCAAGATCTTACTTGAATTAAGATTTCAAGGTCTTTTTGCAATTACCCATCCTCCATGCCATAATAAGCATGCTTATTTATGACTTCTTTTCTTGATAAAATTTGTTATGGAGTACTTTTCAAAATTTAGCTTTAATATGATTTTAAGGCAACGAGAATTTAATAGATTTTAATGAAATGTAAATAAATGGATCATAATTATTATCTATATTTTATAGAGTGAGAGTTATTATATGCTTATTTGTCTTTATATTTTATTGCATTTACAAGGTGCAAAATCTGAGATGGATTCCTATTCAAAAGCATGTTCCTTTGATAAAATTATATGTAGAATAAGCTTTTTTACTTGGGATTAATTTTAAAGTCTATTTATTTTCTTCAAATATTTTATATATCTTTATGAAAGTAATGGATAAGTTTACATTTATTTTGTTGCGTACATAATATTAGAGTGACTTTATATTTTTCATAAATATCTTAATGGTATTTCCATCTGTTCACACTTTTCTCACAAGGATATAATCTTTGGTCTTTGCATATGAATGCATATTTTATTGTGGATTGTATATTGTTCAATTAGTCTTTATTTCAATTTTTTATATAGTGAAATGTTATTTCTCATGTTCAATCGTTTTCACGTGAAACAAGTTGATTAGAAATGCAAATAATTATAGAATTATAGGTTTTCATTTACGATGATAACCTACAACCATCTAGATATATTGACTACAAACATTTTATTGGATATGTTACAGGTTTTTTTTTTTTAAATCATATGTTTTATGTTTTTTTCCCAACCTCTATAATAAATAAATTTCAATTTTATTATAGGTATTGGAACTTATAAATTTTAATAGTTATCTATTCTTAATTTTATAGATTTTATAAGTAATTTTTTTTATTCTTATGGACAAGTATAGATTTATATATGGTGTTTTGTGGGAAATTCTTTAGTTGATTCTTAGGTTTCACCTATTTCTATCATATGGGTGGATACACAATAAAAAATGTCTCAAAAAAGAAAATTGCAAGCTATAATTGGAGAAATGTATGGATGGACAAAATCACAAACTTCGAAGTCTCAAAATGAGTTAGAAACAAACTCTAAGACCGATACTAATCAATTGGAACAACGATTGCATGAAATTTTTGGAACTTTTTCTAACGATGATTTAGATGAAGGAAAAAATGAAGTTGAAGAAGAGGTTTACAATCAAAAGAAACTTGAAGTGCAAACAAAACAAATATATGGGCTGGTTACACTAGTAGAAAATGATGAAATTAATGACTAGATGACTAAAAAAGTTAGTCACCGCAATTATTTCAAGTGAATTACAACTAAATTTGAGCAATTTTAAGTGAGAAAACTAAAAATGACTAACTTAAACGACTAATTTAGTTTAGGGATAAAATATACGAATAGATAATAAGTGACTAAACTAAAAGCGACTAACTTAAATGACTAATTTAGTCTAGGATTAAAAAATTTGACTAGATAATAAGTGACAAAATTCTTTCATGACGAGACTACCCTACAAGCCACCAAATTTATATCATACCTATGAGGTCAAAAACAATTTGTGGTTCAAGATATAGCTAATTTGAAACAAACTTAGCTCTAGAGCCTAGGACTTTTTTCCACCTCTAATGTTTATGGACAAAGAGATCAATTTATAAAGCATGTGGGAGCCAAACTATCACCTTTCCCATGTTGACTCCCTTTATTGAACATCATGGAAAATATCCGTAAATTAGTTATCCTTACTAAAACAAACATTTCATTGGAAATGATCACTAATCCTATGAGATTACTACTTCACTATTCTTTTTTACCGCACCAAGCTTATTTTGATGTCTACCCTTCTTATTTCTTGACAAGACTACCCTACAAGCCATCAAAATGCTATCATATCCATGAGGTCAACACCAATTTTTGGTTCAAGATATAACTAAGTTGGAACAAACTTAGCTCTAGAACCTATTTATTTTTCCACCCCTAATGTTTATGGACAAAGAGATATGAATTTTCTAAAACATGTGAGAGCTGAAGTATTACCTTTCCCATGTTGACTCCCTCTATTGAACATCATAAAAAATCTCCATAAATTAGTTATCCTTATTAAATCAAACATTTAATTGGACATGATGATTGATCATTACCGTGACAATACTACTTATCTGCACTTTTTAACCACACAAAGCTTGTTTTGATGTCACCATAATTCACTTTTGATAAATCAACCAAAATCCCCTCAAATAATATTTGGTGACACAAAGACCTAACAATTTTCATACAATTAATAATTATTTATAATCAGAAATACCTCCCATTAAACAAATGAAAATAATCAACACTTTATTTAATGGAATTTAATTTCCCTTCACATTCTTCACGGTGTCATGTTTTTCCCTCATGTGCTCTCTTCTTTCATTTTCATATCTCTTTTTTAGTGTTTTTTTATTCCTTACATTGAATTATGGGGTCTATGTCTTATTATTTCATTTCAATGTTCTCTTGTTCATCACATTTCAGTGAGCCCTCCATCCCACACCTTCTTCAACCCAACATTCTCATTCTGCTTTCAGGAAGGAAGGAAACATCCTTATCTTTCACGCCTTCAGGAAATATCCTAGGCTCATATTTTTGGGGGTGGGACCGACTAGGAGGCTATAGCTAGCTAAATGGAAGCTCAAACTAAGGGTGCTTATAATGGTGACCTATGCTATCGGGTGCTATGGGTGGTGGTGCCCTTGTTTTCACTCGGTCAGCTGAAACTTCTTTCTATGGCTATCAAATTGGAATTACAACCGGGTCATAGTTGGTGAGATCTCTATTTCTAGGGGACTAGGGGACTATATGATCCCTACAAACCCCAAACTCAATCATTTCACTTATATATCTCTCAAGACTACTTGGATTTGGATCTTATACCTTTGTTGATGAGTAAGTCGTTGGATCATTCACTAGCCTTGGATCAATTACACTTGGAACTGGACCTACTACTTAAGTTGTTGTAGAATCTATTGATTCCATGTAAACTCACTTTCGAATTGTTACCGAAATGAATTCTCGAATTTGCTTCAATTACTTATTTTAACCAACTGGTCCAAACTGAACTATCGCACCCGGGTCTAATAGTGTGGCATGCAAATCGTTATTGGGACTGGTTGGCATAAAATCTATTATTACTTTTTGATTGGATATTGACAGATGGGTGAGGATTATGTGCAATTATACTAGTTTTGAGAAAAAGCCCAGTTGCGTGTGGACGCTTATCAATAGTTTCTTGTTAGAAACATTTTATGACATATGCCTTAAATTATTGCAAAAGTCATTCATTTATCCTCATATTCTAACTCACACATTACTCATGAATATTTTCTTTGTTTGAGGTCCGAGCATTGCAAGCAATAGGTTCTGAGATACTTAGATATAAGTAGTGGGTCTTACAACTAGACATGAATGTCTTTTGTTAGAGCCTTGCCAATTTAGAAGTTGGCTTCAGGGTGCATAACCCCATGTGGATGTGATCGTATCTTTCCTCAGTCTGGAATTAACATCCTTAGTGGCTTCAGTGCGATACCTTGTGTTGTGCCTCTTGGCCCTCTTTAGCTCACAGTTGTCATATTTGTGATGTCCAAGATAATTTCAACTATTACCATAATGGAATATCCACTTTGACAAATCTGTGAAATATGCTAAGACATTTAACCCCACAAAATTATGTGATGCTACCTCTCAGTTAACCTAAGTACTCTTCGGGCTACAGATAACATAATCTACAACAAAACAACCTGCATATCAAATCATCAAAACAAGAAAAATACATACAGAATATATTTGTCTCTCTTACCTTCAAATCTTTTCATATTTTGTTTGCCCCTTCAACCTCGTTAAAGGTGCAAAGAAAGATAAAAATGTAGAATGATTGACTAGATAGAATCATAGATGTAAGATTTCTTCGCAGGCACTTGACCAAGTCACCAAAATGATCTGCAAGGGCAAAGAATTATCTTGCAATTTAGAAAATACAACTAAAGACAAGTTTCGATGAATTGCAGACAAGGATATGCACTACAAAAAATTTATCCATGCAAACTGAAAGAAGACATAAAATACTCTCTATCATTTCCTTCATAATAAAAGTTCCTGAATGACCACAAGTAGCTTGATCTCTTTTCTTTGGTTCATTTCATTTACAGAGAGCTACATATGTTCATTCAAAATTACAGAGGTATTAGCATTCCATTTTCAAGGGACTACATTCTAAGATTCCTATAGTTAATTTTAAATATTGTACATATATGACTAAAATTGATGTGCATAACTACAACTCTACCCTAATCATAGTATGCAGTGTTCTTGACAAGTCAATATTATTGAAATCTTCGACAACCATCATTGGCAGGCTCAATGGAACTAAGATATTTCCTTGAAGTTGTGTACAGTGTTCTTTAGCATCAACCTAAGCACAAATAATTACGATTGTGAGGCCATTACAGTGGGATTTTTGCAGGATATTAACAAAAATATCAACGGTCTTTCCTGGCATAAGCTCCATCAAAACTTTCACATCATACTCCCATTTGTTATAATTTTCATTGTGCAATAATACACAATATGGTGGAGCTTCTTGACTCTCTTTTATTGCAGTGACAAGAAAATATAAAGAGACTTAGAAGATGCATCGAAGGAATTGGAAATTCTAAAGACATCATATCTATTTCATTGACAATGAAAATAAAATTCTAGTCACATACACTCTAATAACCATGTTCTTCGGAGTAGATATATTTATTTGACAAAAGTTCTACATAAGATAATACAATGAAACAATAATCTATTCACAAGTCATCATTCTATTAACCATAGATCAAACTCTGATTCTTGAACATGTGTAGTTTTCTCAATTGTTGGCATCTCTATCAATAGACTACCTTTTTGTGAGGTTGATCTGATTGCATAAAACACCCGGGTCATGCATATCAATTTTGACTGTGTTATTTTGTCACCTTGGAGACTTTGCAATGTTGTTGTTTTGTGGTTGTTCTCCTCACATTGCCCTCTTTGTACATATAGTAGCTCACACGTGCTTAATTTCTAATTAACCCATAAGGGAAAGCTAATTTATGCTGATATGATTGGGGATGGGGAAGAATTAATCTCGAAAATATAAAATCGGCCATCACTTTTGACCCTACTTGAGAGTACAAGCTCATGTTGTACATAATGAGAGTACAACACTAGAATCATGGGCCTCTTTCCATTATTCCTCTTTCATTGTTGTTTGTTTGCATGAACCTTTTTTCCTTTCCTGCTTTCCATTGATTTTCAGTTAAAGAATACTTTGTGTATACCCAGTGATTGAAGGTTTGGCCAGTAGTAAACTATGGTTGAAATTTCAACCTTTGAGATGGGCCAAGCTCTAGCTAGTGAAGAATAACCTCCTCAAGGTTGTGATGCATGGGAGGGCTCTGTTGGGGCTATAGTTTGCATGTTGAAGGCATAAGAGAAAGAGATATTTCTCTGCCACATTTTAAACAAACCAAAAAGGTCAATATCTCCAATGATTTTTCCATTCTTATCTTTTAGTTGTAGATCCTTCGATAATGATATCAACATCCATTTATGTTTTTGACTGATATGATGATAATCAATGAGATTTTGCATGTGTAACTATCTTTGGGTTCTTACGCTCTAATTTTGTTTATGTTATTATCATGTAACTAGAGATTTGATAGGGTCTCTAACATAATAGGAGTTGACGGACAACTACAATTTTAACCATATGCATTAAATCTTTATATCTATAAAGTGCTTATTTCTTTATATGTGTCTTTTTATTTCATATTTAACCAGAAGCAAATTAGAGTTTGAGTTAGTAGGGATTAATCAAATAAAGTGTGTAAACCTCCCATCAAAGACCCTATTACTAGTAAAATATATCATGTGGAATTGCAGAATATATGGGTGAATGCCATCTTCCAGTTTTAAAAATAGCCTTTACTCCCTATAGTGTGGCTGGGATGGTGACTATCCAGCCATGGTGATAGTTGCACCCGTCAAGGTTTATCCCTTAAGCCATCACTTGTTCCTCTAATATTATGAGCTACTATATGCATGCACGTGAGCTCATGCACAGAACAGGTTCCAAGGTTTCTTCTGGAAGGCTGCAAGAATGGGTACTTACTAATTTATGAACCTCATTCTAATAGGGATGGTGGCATTTACTGTACCAACTAGATTGATTTGTGACTTTTTTTTATTTTTAACATTTAAGACATACTTTATGATATGGCAGTTCAAGTACTATAGCTTGAAATCTAATATAGGCATCTTCGTATTTTTTCATCTTAAACTCTATCTTTTACTAACAACTTTGTCTTTTGAAATTTATGTCCTTGACAACTACTTTAAATGCCAATGGTGCATTGGTTCATTGTTGCGGTCAATAGAGGCATCCATCAGGGTTCAATTCTCACTGTGGTCCACCCCTCCTAAATTTTGTGAAAATCAAAGGGATGAGACTGGGTTAAAATCTTGGGAGTGGAGTGGATGGTGAATTATTACTCATTTTGCTAGTCGGATGCTCTGCAACTCCTCTAGGGTTCCTGCTGGAGCTTTGCTACCATTGTGTGTGGTGCATTGGGTTGCTGTTGCGGTGCATCAGGTGCGCACAGCGCTTAGGTCCGCCCTCCTGTGTGTTTTCTTTCTCTTGCATGGCGCTCTGGCTGGCCGCGGTGCGTTGGGTCGATCGCGTGCTTAGGGTCGGGCCATTTTCTGCTGGGTTTTTCAAAGGTTTCCTGGCATTGTGTCCTCGCATGGGGACTCCGCTTGTGGCCTAGCTATGGTTGGTTGGTCCCCTTTTTTTGTGGGTGGCCTTCTTTGCCATGGATCTTGGTGGCAGCTCTAAAGATTCTCCCCCTCCACCTCCTGAGCTTGAAGCATCCAGGTCTCTCATCGTAGCTACTGAGAAATGATAGTCCTCTAGTCCTCAGCTCAGGTTCGTTAAAAAACTGGGAAGCATTCCAACGATGTCTCTGTCGGTGTAAGATATTTGTAGAACAACACTGAATCTTGCTGAAAGAGGCCTTATTGGTCAGTTTACAGGGTTATGGCCTTCCCCGAAAGCTGTCAAAGATTAGGTAAAGCATAACTGGACTCCCCTGGTAAAAGAAGGAATAAAAATTCATTTCGTGGGCAAAGGTTTTTATGTGTTCGTGTTCGAAAATGCGGAAGATAGAAGCCTGATATTTAGAAACGGGCCATATTTCATGGGCCCTCAAGGACTCTACTTGAATAAATGGTCCCCCGACTTTGATCCAGCTCAATATGTGCCCATGGTGGTGCCGGTTTGGGTGCACCTTCCTCATCTTCCCCTTCACTGCTGGAGTCAAAACTCGTTGCAGTCCATCGGAAATGCACTCGGCAGATATATAGATCAGGCACCAAGGTCGACCTCGAAATTGGGCTTCCTAAAGCCATTAAACTCTCGGTGGTGGACTGGACTCACATCCAAGAGCTCAATTATGAGCAGCTTTCTTTCAAATGCCAACATTGCCACGAATACAGGCACTTCGCAAGATATTGTAAGAAGAAAAATGAGGAAACCATAGATAAAGATAAAGGAGAGCAATGGAAGCAAGTAAAGAAAAAAAAAAATAACATGCAGAACAACAAAAACAAAGGCAAGGAGACAGGGAACAAATCAGGGCAAGAAAACGAAAGCCTTCAAAACATCGGAAATAAGGAAGCAATCAGCACAGTGGAGGAGAAAAATCGCTTCGAATCTCTCACTCCTCACTCAGATCCTCCGGAGACAGAACAGGAAGATCCTCCCCAGCCAAACAACATCGACTTTCAATATCTAGGTAACACACAAAATCCGAATCTAAGTAATAACTCTTCCCCTTCATATGCTGATATAACCAAACATAAGAAGAAGAAGGTAGAAAATGTGGGCTCCTCGGATGATGAGACCCTTGAAAGACCATCCAAGCAAGTCGGAAGGAGATCAAACAAGGAAACTAGGGAAGAAGAATCAGAAAGGCAAAAAACCCTTGGAAGTCAAGCCACTATTGAAATGACTCTTGGGAGGAATACTAGACCAAGGGCTCCCAAGGGAGGTGGACCCACCCCAACAAGTTGTAAATGATGAAGCCAGTCCCTTGGAATTGCAGGGGTTTGGGGAATCCCATTAAGGTAGAGGCCATCAAAGATTTAATGAAAATGGAACCCATAGACATACTCATGCTCCAAGAGACAAAAATAGAAGGGGAGATCCTTCTTAACACCAGTAATACAAAATGGAAATTTGATTCAGGAAAGGTAGTCAGTGCTAGAGGCTCGGCTGGAGGAATAGGCACATTCTGGTCTAAAAATTCCTTCACTTTAGACAGATCCTATGAGACCCAACATTGGATATATACAGAACTACGTCATATAGCAAGTAATACTAAACTAGCCTTGTTTAATATGTATGTCCCAGTGCATTATGATGAAAAAAAAGAGTGTTGGAAGACACTCTCGAATTACTTAGAGCAACTCAATTCTACGAATATTGTCATAGGAGGAGACCTAAACATAATCCTAGACCCCAAAGAAAAGAGAGGTGGATCCTCTTCAAGAGACCCCTTCCTCTCCACAGTGGAAAACCTCATTTAGCTATGGGATTTAGTAGAGTTTAAGCCTGTGAAAGGAGCATACACTTGGACAAATAATAGAACAAGGGAACATCATATTTCAGCAAGGCTAGACAGATTCCTCACCAGTAGCTCTATCATAATGGACAACAGAATTGTTTTCTCCAAGATCCTTCCTAAACTAACTTCGGATCACAAACCAATCCTATTGTGCTTAAAGGAAGAAGAAGACCTCGGTCCTCTTCCTTTTAGATTCAGCCCTCTCTGGGTCGAAAGGGAAGGGTTCCTTGAAACTGTTCAAACAGCATGGAAAACAAATGTCTCAGGCTCCCCAAGCTTTGTATGGGAGCAAAAAATGAAAAACACTAAGAAGGCACTAAAAGAATGGATAAAGAAAGCCACTAACACCCCCACCAGCCAGAGGAAAAAAGCAGTAAATCAGTTGGAAGAACTTCAATTTGGTTTGGAAGAGAAAGATATTTCACCCTCGGATTTAGACAAAGAAAAATCTGCCCAAAGGAAAACATACAGCTCCTTCAGAAACGAGGAAGAATACTGGCGATTAAAGTCCCGCAGTTTGTGGCTCAAAGCAGGGGACAGAAATACTACATATTTCCATAGACAATACAGGGCTCGCCTTTCGCGAAACCACATTGTAGAAATCACTACATCTAGTGGTCAGGTATGCAGAGGATTTGAACAAATTAAGGAAGCCGTTGTGAAGCACTTCCAAAACCTCCTTAGCGCGGGAAAAGATGGGAGCGAGGAGGATATCGTAGAATTCCTCACAAACACTCCTCATCTAGTTAATTCAAATGACAATGATACACTCCTAAGCCCAGTTTCAGAAGAAGAAATATCAAATATTGTCTGGTCCATGGAGCCAGATAAAGCCCCTGGACCTGATGGATTCTCAATCCACTTTTATAGAATATGTTGGGAGCTAATTAAACCTGGTCTTCTTAGAATGGTTCAAGGTTTCATGAGGAAGGCAAAGGTTTGAGGCGACATAAATTCCACCTTCCTCGCCTTAATTCCAAAGGAAGCAAGTCCAGGTTCATTCGATAGATACAGGCCTATCTCATTGTGTAATTCATCCTATAAGATTGTGGTCAGGATGCTGGCAAACATAATCAAACCTCTTCTACAAAGATTAATTTCTCCTGCCCAAGGGGGTTTTGTGAAAGGGCGACACATTCTGGATAATGTCATTCAAGTACAGGAAGCTCTGCACTCCAGTCATTCACGAAAAGAACAAGGTATGCTCATTAAACTGGATATGTGTAATGTCTTTGAAAGAGTTAATCACTCTTTCTTGTACAGGGTTCTATCATCTTTTGGTTTCAGCCAGGACTTCATCAATCTAATCAAAGCTTGCTTGGAGAAGATATGGATAGCATTAATGATAAATGGTAGACCTTCAAACTTCTTCTTAGCCACTAGGGGTTTGAGGCAGGGTTGTCCCCTTTCACCTTTTCTCTACATCCTAATGGTAGATTCCTTAAGCAGAAAGTTGACTTTGGAAAAACAAATTGGCAGTATACCAGGGATCAGAATCGTGAAGGTATAGAACCAGTGAATCATGCACTTTTCGTCGATGACTCTCTTTTGCTGGGGGGGGCTCTTCAAGAATAGCAAATACCTTCAAAACCATTCTCCAGAAATTTTGTAGCATCTCGGGAGCACTGGTAAGTGAGAGGAAAAGCGTGGTGTACGGTTGGAATACAGACCAACACACAATTGAGAAAATTGCAGAAGATCAAGGATATACAGGGCACGCAGAATGGGAAAAAACCAAATACTTGGGTCTCCCTATAACGTTGGGCTCCAATAGAGATCATCTGTGGGAGGAAGTAATCTCAAAATTCAAAAAAGAAGATAGTAGCGTGGGGAGGCTTTTGGCTATCTACAGGTGGCAAACTTACACTCATCAAATCTGTCCTCTCGGCTTTGCCCACATTCCAAGCTTCTCTCATGATGGCTCCAAAATTCATCTCAGATCAAATCTCTAGACTCATGCGCAATTTTCTGTGGAACAGAGGGCACGGGAATACCAATAGATTTCATTTAATCTGTTGGGAAACTATGAAACGACTAATGGTGGAAGGAGGACTTCAAATACGTGATCCTGTGCACACAAACTTAGCTCTGGGATGCAAGTTGTTATGGCAGCTCTACACTGAGCCTAACCACCTAGTCAGCCAGATCTTTAAGCAGAAATATCTCAAAAATCATTCTATCAAGACCTTCAAGCTGGAGAAATCCCCAAAAGGCACGCAGGCCTAGAAACTATGCAACAAAGGCATCGAGTTTTTCAGAACCCACCTGTATCGTATTCCTGGGAATGGTAAAAAAACAAAGCTATGGAAAGACTGTGTCATGGGACACCGCCCTCTTGTTGAAAACAATGAGATTTCTGAGATTAGAGATTGGCTTCGAGCAAAAGGCATTCGGAAAATCGAGGATATCTCAAAATGGGATAGTAAAGGAAATTGGCAGAGATGGAATTTCCCCAGAATCCCAAAGCAATTTAACGCTCAGTTGGCTGCCCTTAATGACACAATCTCTGACTTTGCTCTAGTTCACACCAATGACGAAGACGCTTGGGGCTGGGGAAAGAATGGAGTGTACATAGCAAGCCAAGGATACTATCAAATGCAAAGTAAACAAGACTCGTCATACCCGGAAACTGTGTGGAAGCAGATTTGGGACAGCTTTAGCATCCCCAAAATCAATTTCTTCTTCTAAGCTTTATTTCACAACAAAATTCTGACTGGAGAAAATTTGTGCAAAAGGAATATAGCAGGGCCACACAAATGCGTCCTCTGCAAAAGAGATCTAGAAACTGCAAATCATTTGTTCATAGTGTGTGATTTTGCGAAGGAGGTATGGTCCATCTTCTTCACTGGTCTGAATATGAGTCCCCCAACTCAAAGCACGATAGCCACCATGTTCACCTCCTAGAATGCCACCGTAATGTCAGTAAATCAATTTGGCACAAAGTGTGGATAGCTGCTCCAAAATATGTTTGCTGGAAAATCTGGTTAGCCCGAAATGAGATTATTTTCAATAACACTGATCTGTCCGCAGCAAAAGTGGCGGAACAGGCAAAGAACCTCCTCTTATAAACTTTTAACCACTCTTCAGTTAAGGATGACAACTCCCTTAGAAGCAAAGAAAGGGCATGGCTGGAAGATTATACAGGAAAGGCCAGACACTCAGCAAATACGCGCCCAATTCACAAGGAAAGATGGCAGATTCGTGAATCAGAGGACAACTTCCATCAGTGGTGGAAATCCCAGGACAATTGCACTATTTTCTTTGATGGAGCCTCAAAAGGCAACCCAGGGAGGTTAGGAGCAGGAGGTGTGATCTTCTTTCAGAATGGGAAAAAATACGAATTCAGCTGAGGTCTTGGACTGAAAACCAACAACCAAGCTGAAATTATCAGTCTCTTGAAAGCCTGCCAAATGGCCAGAAAAGAAACCCCAAATGAAATTCTAATCATAGGTGATTCAGAATTGCTGATAAAAACAATGGTAAAAAAGAAAAGGCTCAAGGATCCGGCACTGAATAAACAGCTAGCAAGAGTAAACATAACTCTAAAAGACTTCCCCTTGGTTCAAATCTGCAACATTCTTAGAGGATTAAACAAGAACGCGGACATATTGGAAAATATTAGATGCTCTCTACAAGAAGGAATGATTAGCATAAATGCAGAAACACCAAACCAAGGCAACTATTCCTTAAGTGGAAAGAGTGCTTTCGTCATTTTTGGAAATTGTAATGGTCGTTTAGGCTTTGCCCGACCTGCTTTCTATCAATAAAACTTAACCGTTCCAGTTAAAAAAAATAAAAATAAAAAACTTGGGAGCAGAGTGAATACATAAGCCCCAAGCCTGAAACTTAAGGCAAAGGAAATATGCTCTTTAAGGTGGGTACAGCTCTGCAGGGCATGCTTTTCAAAGCACTTCTAAACAAAAAACTGCTTTAAACAAAATGCTTAGTTTATATTTGATTTGTTTTGTTAGATGTAGCAATGAAGTTTCTCTATATAGTTAAATTGGCTTTAGCATTCTTTCTAACCTATTTTTGTTTCTTTGTTTAGGATGATCTTTTATTCCTTATATTTGTACCATGCTTTATTTTATTAAAATATCTAAGGATAAAATTTAGCACTCATATACTCTCAAGTTAGGTAAAAATTTGGTTGATGGTAATGCCAGTTGATATAGACACATGGATGACCGAGATCGTAAATATTTACTGCCTTTCTGATTTGACAAATGTTTTAGTTCTTTGTTTCTTGGGAGGCACTATATTAAGGTTGATGAGATTCAGTGCAAGGTAGAAGGCAGAGTTGTCAATGTGCATTTGTAAGATTCTAAAGTAGTTATTATTGTTTACTCTTATTGGAATTGCCACTAGTTCAAAAAAAGAACTTTATCAATGTTGACAAGACTAGCACGAGATTCACTCAAACCTTGATGGGGGAAAACATCCTTGGTTGTGGCTTAGGTTTTAAGCATTGCTCTGTCCCGACATCTAGTTTTGTAGCTCAGGTGAAGCATACTTATTCGATACTTGAATTATTACGTAAGAACTAGGTATTTTTCTTTGATTTGTTCTAAGTGAAGGATCTTATTCTCCATTCCTTTAAAAAATGACTTAGCCTTGAATCTGTGATGATTGGGTTAGAGCAAAAAAAGTTGCAATGTAATTTTACTTTCATTGGTTCTTGTCATTGCTTCCCATTTGAGGTTTTGTAATCTCTCTTATTAATCATGGACATATAATATTTGGCATCCAGAATCTAAATGTAAACATGTTGATGCCACTTTATTTTGAGAAAACTAGTAAAAAAATGAAATGTCCATTGTATCATTTGTCAACTTGGAAAAAAATTCTATGAGGAAAATTGATGCTTTATTGCAGTTTCAGTTCATCCTCAAGGTTCAAATTAATGGTGAACTGAAATCACTATGATAAATTGAAATGTGATACCACACAAATTTTATTGTCTTTCAAAAATGTTGATAGATTCAGAATTGGATTTTTACAATATAAACATGACCTCTTATATTGGGAAAATTATGAACTAAAGGCTGCCATTTCTAACATTTTCACTATATGGTAAATAGCTCTGTAACTATGAACCCTAGAAAGATGAAACTTAAAGGAACTCACTAAGCTGCTTCTTTATTCTAGATCTAAAAATTCATAAGCTAAATGGAAAGTACTAACAACAAAATAATAAGAATTTGAAGTACTTAGAAAATAGTTACAAACACATATCAGTTTTCTTCATTAAATCAGGAAAGGGAAAAAAAATAGTACACACAAAAAAGAGTGAATATAACAATATGTACCTTACCTTAGATCTCCCTACTATTCGAAAATCAGAAAGGAAGTAAATATTTTCTTGATCTTGAAAATTACTTTTGATGTTTCTTATTATTATGATCTTTTATATCTTCTTTCTTTAGTTCATCAAGCAATTACCAAAAGCAGCAACACATAAAACAATAAACACCAAATGTAGGCACATGCTAGGGAAAAACCCCCCTCGAGGGGAAAACCCAGTCAAGGTAATTATTCTTTTCAATAGTATTATTTGAGACTCTTGACCCTAGAGCAAGACCATACCTTCCCTCCACACCAAGTCAGCCTCCCAGAATTTGGACCTCTTTCAAGCAACTTCGACTAGGCAACAGTGAAACTCGAAGGACTTCAATCTCCTAATCTAGGACATGAAATAGAGAAAGAGAAACACCAAAATTTCATTTTCCTTATCTCCTTATAATTCCCCAAACTCACATTTAGTTCGGCTTCCCGCAACAGACTTCGCATATTTTCCCAACTACAAGAAAAAATCGCACTTCTGCCGAGAAACAAGAGATTTTCGCACTTCTTCCCAGCGACAAGAGAATTCGAACTTGATGAGAGAATGATTCTCCAAATTAATTCAATGGCCTTCCTCTTATAGGCTTATTATGGGTTCGAATAGGGTCCTTAGGCCGACCTAATCTTCCCTTAGGCCCACATGGTGTGGAGGTTACATAATTCATATTTGACTCAATACTTAACCTTTTTACATGATTCAAAATCCCAATAAGGGTCTCTTTAAATGTACAATAACTCTATAGACTCAGAATAAATTCTAGATATTGTTGTGAAAAAGCAGCAGAAAGGTGCAAGGAATGGGGACTAATGTTCTTGCCAGTACTATCTCATATAAAAATAAAAAGTGGGAAGAGATTAGGAATGGTAAACAAAGAAATATGAGATTGGGAATGGTAAAATATATCTCCTCCTTCATACTAAATTTCAGTGGGCACTCTTGATTTGTTGTATTAAAAATAAATCATATTAATATGACTACAAAATAACAAATAAAGACCAAAAGAAAAAGACAGAGGCTTTTTTCAAGTCTAAATTAAAGGTATTATTGCCCTCATTTCTGAGACCATGTGATGACCATTTTTCAAGAGTTTATGCAGTAAAGGCATGAATTATTCAAAACATAGGTGGATGAAAATTTAGAGTTTATTTACAAAGAAATCATGTGCCTAAGAAAACAAGAAGAAACCCCCATTGGTTGATATGTGTTTGTCACTCACATTCCCTAATACGGACCTACCAAAACAACATCGATATATCATCCTATGGAGCGAATATTTCATGAGGGACAAAACATAACAACATTATGTTCTCCCATGTGGTAGCAAAGGACAATTTTCAGAGTTAATGGAAATATTTATTTATGTCCTATGCAAGATTGGATGGACAGATCCTATAGTATCTTATGTCAATACCTACATGTTTTCAAATGTTGAAGGTACCACTGATTTGTAGGTATCCAAATTCTTGTTTAGCGCAGCAGTGATACAGAACACGACCTATGAACAATGGAATTTTGATGTTTCATTATTTTGCATGATGAATAAGCATAAGGGAAGAAAACATTGTATTGATGAAGTTCTAAGGTCTTCACACTAGCTCATTGATTTCAAGTAGCACCCTCATTTTGCACGTGACTTTACTACATAAACTCCTGAAAAATGGACTCTAAAATTAGAATGTACATAGGTGGACAAAATTTTAGAAATTATTCGGAAATTTGGTATTCTAGGAACTTATTGCATCAATAAGAATCATATTATATGGGCATATGTTTCTCTTACCTACATATAAGCACATCAATAATAAGTTTTAATTGAAGCAAATACATGAAAACGAGCAGACCCTCCTAGTATATCAGAAGACAGTAGAAGCTAACAAATTGGTTATGGATAGAGAACTCCAGAGGCCAACAATGGGGTCCCTTTAAATGAGGCTTCATACAAAAAATATATATGCCTTGAAGATTATTTCCTTCCACTAATAAACAAGAGTTTAAACTTCCAAATAGGGAGTTATGTGGGAGTCATTATTCCAATTTATTTATTTCTATTTGGTTGATTTATTTTCAAATACAATCTATAATGGGACATTGGATGTAAACTTGTTTGTTGGACACTAGAACATAGTTCTTCTATCACCAATTGCAATATGAATTCATACGGGATGATATATAAATGTTGTTTTGGTAGGTTTGTATTAGGGAATGTGAGTGGAAAAAACATATCAACCAATATGGGATTCGATCATGCTTTCTTAGGCACATGATTTCTTTTGAAATTTTGCATCCACACCTCTGCCAATCCATGGTGTGCCATTCGATTTTGCATTAATCATATAACATCCAGTGGAAATTTCCAACCTATTGATTGTTGAGATTGTATTTGTTGTTTTTGCAGAGCTAGACTTCTTGAAATAATTTGTCATGAATAGCGTCTTTCCCAAGTAACACCTATATACCAAGGATATTTATTTTGGTAGATAGGTTTTTCCTTGTCTTCAAGAATTTAGAACCAACTTCCTTCATGTTGAAGACATTACTCCAATCTAAGTCTATCATAAACACACATATTTCACTAGCCAAGATCATGAAAAATGTATCCAATATGTCAATAGTGGATATTTGAAACTTCCAAACTGTCATTTCACTAGGATACTGACATTGTTTTAGCTTGTATGAAAAATATATTCCTTGAATGCCACAAAATTGGTAACACCTACCTTTTGCAATCATCAAGACATAAATTCAACATGGAATCAAATCTTACGATCTTTTCCATACATTATCAAGATTAAGGTTGAGAAAATACTTAACGATTAGTGAACTTTCAAATGTTGATCCCACAGGTTAGGAGAAATGATCAGAAACACATGCTTGTATCACTTTTAGTGGTTTTATATTAAACACAACTTCTTGGTCTATAATGTCACCATTTTTATCCTTTATAGACACAGAGACAAATAACCATTGCATTATTCTCTTCAAAATTTGTTATGCCTCCAATAGATTATTAGTTTCAATTGAGAAATGTATCCTATGAATATGTGGAAGTTACATTTCTTGCAAAAAGAGGTGGACTAGAATGCATTAGTTACAAGGTTAGCATGAACCCTATATTACTTCCTGGAGCCCAAGAATAATATGGATAAAGTATATCTTGAAGGATGTATATAATCATTATAAAAAAAATTTATACTAGTCTACCCTTTTCTGCTATATTGAATGTCATAAAATTTCTTTATTTAACTGTCAAGGCTAATTATTATTGTTTACATCTGTGTGTCCTTTATTAATAAAATTATGTTGATAATTTGAACTCCAATTTATGTGGTTGCATAATCATTGAAAATGGGTACCATAATCCATGCATACTGTGTTAGAGGAATGCCATTGATTTTAAATACCAACAATAGATGAAAAAATAGCAAGAAATGAATGACTTCAATACAATGTGTCTTTTAGCTGTGAAGAGCAATCATTGATGTATTTGTTTGGAAATCATTTCTTTGGTATAATTGTACTGCAAATGGGAGTCCCTTATCGATATAATATAGTGGTTGGAAAATAACTACAAGCTCCCATGTTACTAAGGATCATATTCTTTAGAAACTGGTAAAAAGGGTATGTGAGATGAACTCTTCAGCTACTACCATTGTTCTGCAACCCTGAGGTAAGCCTATCACCACTCCACCCACTAGTTGTTTTCATTCTTCAAGTGGCATGCCTTTATAAAGAAACATTTGCATCCATATTATGATTGGAGAATACTATGATGGTGCCTTCCCTGAAGGAAAACTTATTTATCAAGGTGTTTTTAAAGACAACTTGGCTCCACTCACCCTCCACTCTATTCCATGTGATGGTTTGGTGGTCCAATCCACCAAGTTCTAATTAATGAGGGGCTCAACTATTGTAACTCACTAATCAACTTGCATGAATGCTTCAAACAACACCCCAATCTCTAGTGATTTACAATCCTATAGTTTACTTTCCTAAACATACAAACTAGGAAAAGGCAATCCTCTAAGCACACTAGTAACTTCTTGATGGCCAACGTCAAACTCCACATGTAGGTTGCAACCACATGAAACAAGCTTTAGTGAACAACTTCATTTTAACATTAAGCAACCCCAAACCTCTGGCTACTAGTCTATTGAACATGTTTCAAACATTTCAAGGTTCTATTATATTTAGCCATGCTTTATATACACCACCTTTCTCATCACATAATGTATCCAATACAACCAATCCATTCAATGATAGACAACATATCCTCGCAATCAACTAGTTTGAAACAATTAACTTGTATTAATATCATTAATTGTAGTACACTTGCGCTTCATAAAGTGAGAACAATAACAAGCCTTCACCCTCCCTGAAGCCCTTGACCAAGTTTACATTATTTCTTTGAAGTGAAAGGATATTTATATTAAGTTTACACCATTTTTGACTTAATGTTAAACAAATGCCTCTTGTTACGTTAATCATTGCAGGGGTTCTCTTGGGAATGACTCAGACTCAATCGATTGTTACCAAATTTGGCCTTATGGGCAGTTCCTTATTGAACTTTAGATAGAGACACTATATCTTTGTTCCCATTTGAATATGATATGGACCAAAAAAGACTCTAGATCCATCTTTGACAACAAATACCAAAATGTATCTATTTGAATGGAAGAAGACGAAAATAAATATCCAATTGAAAATCTAGTCTTCTTTTGATAGTGGATTCAGTTCACGATTGATGTCTGAATCAAACCTGTTATTATTGGAATCATTAGCTAATGGACTACGCCATAGAGACAATCTTTCCCAATAATTAATAAGCAGTAGCACTCTTGCATCTAAAAAAATGTACAATTCAAGCCATCATTCTAGGCATACAATTGTCTATGCAAAAGGAAATGATGTAATAGATATATGAAAAAAATTATGATATTAAACCATTACCAAGAGTCATGGTTTTAGAAGAAAGTTAAAGAAGTAATTGCAGATTTTTTTCCCTATATCCCTATACTTATCCAACATGCTAAAGTCTTTAGAGTCCCATGACATCCTCAAGTCACCATCTCATAACATTGTTGTTAGAATCTCTCTTATTGGTATTCATCTTATGTATGCCACAAGTTTCTTTGATCTCCATTTCACTAGATTTCGATTGCAATTTATCTTCCTGTTGGAGATTTCCATTAGCAAAAAAGTTCCAAAGTTGCTTCACCATCCCCGTTAAGCACACAACATGTGATTATAGTGTTCAAGGTCAGAAAACCATGCATTGGCATTTCATCAAACACTTACTTTCAATACGCAAGCTACAAAAGTGGAGCATGAGACATTCTTAGTAGAAATTTCTAGCTGTGTTTTGTTTATTTGTGACATTTTATTTGTTTTGTTTATATTGGTCATCTAGTCACATAGTGGCCACTATTGCCTAACTAAATAAAACTGGTTTTGTGTTTCTTGCTTTTATGGGGGGAAATGGTGTTAACAATATTGTTGATGTTGTGGTATATATCATATAAACATTTTATAGTCTAATTTAGTTTATATTCTAGTGTTCATCAAATTTCATGTCTTATACTCTACATTGTATCTTCTTCTTCCTTTTTTTTTCTTCTTCTTCTAGAAAATGAACTCAGTGTTGATGGTAAGAAGCAAGGGTTGAAGAAAGAGGAAAACAATAACACTAGAGCAACAAAATGCAAATTAAAAAGACAGAGAATAGAACTGGTTTAGTGGCACTTGTAGAGCCAATATCCTGTGCAAGACACACACATAGAGACTGATGGTCAAGTCTTCAAAGTTGGTGAATTCAACTGAAATGCCTCGGCAACACAATGATAATGTTTTGAAGTGTAGAAATAATATTTCGTGTGTAAATTGTATTCCAACCAATATTAAGTTGGAAATTCATATTCTAATACTTGACATTTTATATAATATAATTTATGTGTTTGGATTTATTTATAGTTGCACTTGATATTACTTAGTATTGTAATTAACATATGTAACTTTGTGTTTTCATATTAGATGAACATGTACGTTGTATGACATTTTTTTTAATTTAATTGCAAAATTATTCTAATTAATTTATGTTGATTAATAATGAATACATAAAATCAATCTAAATCTACTAAATTAGTAGTTTATGTTTATTAATGATGAACATAAATAAAATGAATATACAACTAAATTAGTTGCTTATAACGATTGTTAATGGAAGTAAACGAAATGAATATAAACTACCAAAGTAGTCATTTAGATAATGAATATGAGACTACCAAAAAATGATAAATGACTACTGCAAATGATAAATTTGTGATCACAAATGACGACTAAATTTTGTGAATATACAACTATTAGTAGCTAATTTACAGTATCTTATAACACTACCAAAATTTAGTCATATTTCTTTGGTCATTAATTGGTTTCAAACGATGACTAAAATTTGCATATATGTGAATATTAGTAGATCATTTACAGTATCTTATAACAAGACCAACGTTTTAGTCATATTTCCTTGGTCATTAATTGGTTTTCTTGGGTGATAATTTAGTACTATATTTTGTTGTATATTTGGTTATTAATTGTGGCATTTAATGACCAAAGCAACGACTAAATTAATGACCAAATATACTACTAGACAACAAAATTGAGACGACAAATTAACGACTAAGCTAAAAATGACTAAAATTTGGTCGCACTATAAGATACTGTAAATTAGCTACTATTGGTCACCGACCAAAAAATAGTCAATTATGCAAATTTTGGTCTTTTTTAGTAACTAATTAGCCATATTGTACTAGTGTTAGATAAGTTTGATTGGTTGGATTATGTGATGCATGATGATACAATCGCTATGAAATGTAGCTATTGTGAGAAGTATAGGAAGATTCGACCATGGAGTTTAGAGAATGGTTGTACCACATTACAACATAATGCTTTTGTTACTAATGAAAAGTCATTGGTACTTAAATATGCTAAGGAAAAATGAGTAGTGCATTTGATAGAAAGATGAAATCGATTATGGATCATGTTAGGCAGATGGAAGATAAAAATAATGAAACAATCATTACTATAATGAAAATATCATATTTTGTTTGCCATGAAGAATTATTTATCAAAGTATGAAAAACTTTGCAAATTCCTCATGGAAGCAAAAACACCATATATGCCAAAGTCTCAAAAGTACTCTTCATACACAAATCGTAAGTTTGCGGATGATTTTATAGATTGTATATCCATATATATTTAGAAGATTCAAATAAAAAACATCTTGGAAAGTCCTTTTCATTAATGGTTGATGAAAACACGGTCAAAGGTTAGAACAACACCTTATTGGACATGTGACCTGGTTAGATTCAAACAGCCTTGGGCCACCTATGTCACAATTTATGAAGCTCAAGAACATAATGGATGGAAAAGGAAAAATAATATATGATTGTGTTAGGGGATTCATAAATGTTAGAGGTGTTTAGGACAAAATTTGGATAGTCATTTCTACATGTGTAGCTTTAATAATGTTTGCATATCGAAATGGATTTATCTCATTTTTTAGAAAAGACACTCCAAACCTTGTTATAGTGCATTGTGTAGCTCATTGTGAGTCTTTAGCAGCAGCAAATGCTTCTAAGAAAGTACCTGAATTATTATATGTTGAGAATTTTTCAAAAAAAAAGTGTATTCGTAGGTTGAAAACTCACCAAAGAGAAGTGATGAACTTAATCATTTGCTTCAATTCATACAAATTGATATTCTTGATGTCTTACATGTACACTAAGTGAGATGGTTATCCATAAGAAAAGTTATTATAAGGCTTGTTAAGCTTATGTCAGCAATTTTAACTATGTGAAAAAATGAAAAGAAAGCTTCATCATGGTATGATAAGACATGAATTTACCCCATTCAATTTTGTTTTCAGGTGTTGGCTAATGTTTTGAGTGAATTGAACAAATTGAACAAGACTTTTAAAGAAGAAAATGTAGGCATTACAACTATTAGGTTGGCTCTTAATGTAACTATAAGTACATTATCTAGATGGTTTCTGAGAAAATGAGCATTTGGAGAAGGTACAACTTATGTTTCAAAATTTCTAAGTGATTCCCAATATGGATATATTGAAATTAAAGATGAAGGGATAGTTATAGACAAACATGTGTTACAATACATCTATGTCCCAATTATGGAGACTGATTATAGTAATATAAGAAGACAAACTATGAAGCTTCACATTGAAGGCACACAAGAGAGTTTCCAACAACTCACAAAAAGTTATCTTGAGTCTCTCATAGACTCTTTGAATGAAAGGTTCCAAAAACTTCATCTTTTTAATGCAGCAAAATTTGTCAATCCTTCTTATTATCCAAAAGAGTGTTATAATAGTGAGAACAAGTTAGACCATTAGCTTTAAATTTCTTCAACATTTGCAGCATACCATATTATAGGATCTTGGGTTTGTTCCTTTATTTGATGTTAAAGCTTGTAAAAGGGAGTTGCACCCTTTTTTTGATTCATTGAATCTAGCTTGTGAGGTTTTCATAATGAAGGAAGCATATAAGGTCTTCCACACAAAAAAAAAAAAAAAAATAATAATAATAATGACACAAAACTTATCCTCATATGATGAAAATACGACCAGCTATACTCGGTATTCTTGCAATTACAATGAATTGTGAAAGAAATTTGTATAAACAAAACATCATTAACATCATAAAATCAAGATTGGGATTATATACACTAGATATGTTAATGAGAATACCTCTGAATGGGCCTGAATTATCTAATGTGGATTGTAGTATATCGGGTATGGAGAGATACAAATTCAAGAAGAGTTCTTAATCTTTGAGAGGTAGGATGTTAGTATTATTTATCTTTTGTAGCAAATTTTGTTTATCTTGCCATCTTGTTTAACGTGTATGGAATATTATGGGTTTATTTTTTATGAGGTACTTATGGATGATGTTTCTATAAACATTTAATGTACTTTAGAAGGATTGACTTCCAATGAAGTATAATTACAATATGCAATTGAAGAACCTCAGTTATGAAGAGAGATAACAAAAATAAGTAATAATGTTAAGTTAATATTTTTCCATGTTTTTCAACTATGATCTTTACTATTGGAATGTATAAATTTATGGTTGCACTATTGTTGTCATATTAGAAACAAAAAATTGTAAATAGCTTCTCATAACTTCTTTTTTTTCTGATTTAACTTTTTATTTTTATTTTGTAGAATTCAAAGTTATGAAAATTTTGTGTTTCTTGTGCAATCCTTTGTTATTGGTCAAGGAAACGCAAAGGAAATTGCAATAGTGGTGACTAATTCCTTGAAAAATGAATGGGTAAGTCTTTTGTTCTTTAGATAATATGCATTTTTATTCTTTGAATATGAAAATACAAAGAGAGTTTCACTAATAAATTTGATATAATTGCTTTTATGGTTTAAGGGTTATCTTTTAATTTTAAAAATAAAGAATGTAACCATTCTTACATAATTTTAAATGGAAGTTTGTTCCTCACAACCACTTGGCCCAAATATTTTCACAAAAAAAATGTGCATTTCCATCATGTATAAACACCAAAATATCTCCAACTTCAATAAACTGCTCGAAAACAAAACTTTCCCAACCATATGTGAAAAATGTCCACATATTAGCACAATAAAGATTCACGTGCCACAAATGCCCACTTAGGCCCTATAGTATTACATCTTCACATGCCCCACATTGCATTATCTTCATAAAATCAATGGGGATCTCCTACAATAAACAAAATACAATGGAATAATAGTTATTTCTGGCCATGAATTTATCTATATTTCAATTTAGGAACTGTTAAAACAAAATGGGAAAAACACAATTATTATTTTTGGAAGATTAATATTAGGTGTTAGCATTCTACAAAATTTTGAAATATGTTTTCCCTAACTCTAAGTTTATGAAGAGTAATATAATACTTCAACCACCAAAAAGGAAGAGGAGTTTTTATCCATGGTTTTGAGAAAGGATGAGTCACCCAAATCCAAAGGCCTGTGAGATAATGTAATACATTTTTCAACACATGTTGTACATGTATTAGCCATTTCTATGAATTATTATGTGTGCATTTCAATTGTAAAGACTTGAGTCTAAGGTATGGCCAATGGCTCAAAATTGTAATCTTTTATTTCTAGTTTCTAGATGGTTGGAGTTCACCAAACACTTGATCCTAAAGAATGCACAATAGAGAAAAAATTTAACACATATTGGTTGCCATTTCCTAATCTATATTAGTTTAACAAAATTATAATGTATATTATTTTCCAATACAAAAACATTTTCGATTATGATGACAACTTCAGTAAATATGTGTAAATTTGTCATATTCTAGTGGCTACAACCACCCTCCAAAATTTTGCCTTAGCTTCGTTTTGGAGCCTCCCTACCAACCATCCTTAGTAGCATGTCTTGCACTATAAAGTGCATAGGCTTCAACTAAGTTTCAGTGGCTCAACAGCCTATGCATGTTAACTTGTTTGTCTTCCACCCATAGGTTGTCATTTCGAACATGGGCAATTTTCTGGCTGAGATGCTCCCTTTGAAAATTGCACAGTTCTAGAGAGGAACCAACCTTCCCTCCAGAAATTGTGCAGTCCTGCTGGGCTGCTTGTTGAGCTCCAGAATTGTGCAATCCAACCAGGTATTCTACCCTCGAGAAACTACACAATCCATCCCAACACTGGGCTTCAGCCCAGAAATTGCACAATTCTGGGAGGCAGTGACTTGTTGACCTTAGAAATTGTGTAATGGTTGAGGGACAACCAGCCCTACTCAACCTAGAAACTACGCAAATCCCTTTTCCAGGCTTGCAGACTACTGCATGTGCCTTTAGGTCGACCAATCCCATCCGGGATTGAGCTATCTTGATTTGCATGCATGGCTTCTTTTCCCTGAAATGGCAAAAGACAACATGCAAAAGGCATCCCTAGATTTTAGGATCTATTTTAATAACTGGAAGTTACATGCAAAGATCGTTTTAGAAACCTCCTGCCAAGTGTGACTTTCTCCAATATTCGTGGCATGCGCATCATAACCTCGATCTTATCAAAAAGTATGTATCAGACGCTGCAGATCTCATTTCTCACATTGATATTGTAGCTCTGACATCCCACGTTGTATTTAGGAGTCTTCGGCACATTCAACTTAGTTGTTTTAGTGTAAGTCCATTTTTCATTTCTTACATTGTGTTTATGTCGCTTTTTTGTATTTTGCTTTGTGTAAGTGTTGTCTACTTGATTTCAAATGAATGCTTGCTATTGTTTGATGTATGTTAGCTTGTCAAAGCATTGTTTTAGTTTTTCTTTGCATCTCACTGTTGTCGCATACATGACAGTGTTTCTATAATGATGGTCGCAGTTACGACGACTCGCTTCACACACATGCTCGCTTTCTCGTTTTCTAAATCTTTCACTCACTATTTTCATGCATGATCATTCACTCTTGCTTACACTCATTCTTGCCATGCATCCAAATCTTTTCATGTTTTTAGTCGCCCATCGGCGGGTCTGGGCTGCCTTGAGCCGAACCTTGCCTTGCCCAGACAACAATGCACATTTCTGGAAGTGAAGGCTCAACCGTCCCTCCAGAAACTATGTAAACCTAGCCAACACTAACCTCTGGGTTTTCTCATTGCAATTTTGGGAGGCGGTGCCCTGCTGACCCGAAAAATTGCGCAATGCATTCCCTAGGCTTGCATGTCTCTACTAAATGAAATTGTGCATTGGATAGTTTCAGTCCCTCAGCAGGCCAGACCGAACTGTGCATTTCGCAGTTTTAGCAATCAATTAGCCTCCTGACAACTCAGGCAGTGCCTTGTGCAGTTTTGGCAGTCAGTCTCCTAGCTGCCCAATGAAAATTGCACAATCTTCACAGACAATCACACAGGTATGTTGCATGATGACCCTCCAATTTGTTTTGGTTTTCAACTGACAGATTACTTGTGTTGTTATGTCTTCATGTATCACAGGTGTTCATCTTCCTCTCAGTAGTACAGGTACAATTGCCTCCAGGAGAGCAGATTCAAAGGACACCATTGAGAGTGCAGCTAGAGATACAGTTGAGCAAGTGTCTATGAGCTTGCCTATCTATGAAGACACCAATCCATTCATAGACAATGATATCAATATGAAATGGTAGCATCATCAGAGCGAGCAACACCATCAGTAACAGCAGAGGGTAGAAGACTTGCATGCAACAAATGTAAGAGGAGGGTTGTTGATAGTGTAGAGGCGGAGCAAAACTGTAAGTTCAAAGGAGATCCACTTGTAATTAAAGAAGCTTTGGAGATTGAGGCTATGAGGCAACAACATGACAATAGGATCGTGCAAAGGAAGAGAGAGAAAAAGAGAAGGAGTTGCAGGTGTTGAAGTGGCAACTCAGGGAAGAATAGGAGCTACAAAGACGAGAGAAGGAAGTGCAACAGGAACATGCACAGAAGGAGGCGCAACAGGAACATGCATAGAAGGAGGCGCAACATGCACAAACTAATGAAACTGCGCCCACATAGGTTATAGACCCATCCCAACAGCTGGCACAGAGAAGATAGGGTGAGCAGTGCTATTGATCACATGCAAGGGTGTTCAGGAGTATGGATGTCATTGTACGAACACATACGATCCTACCCATTGGCACACTCACCGAGGCAAAGACAAGAACCAAGTATAACTGAAGCTGGATATATACTTTGATGAGTTGACGTGCATAGCCACCAGTGAACACTTGGATATCGACGCAAATACTATGCATTAGTATGTTGTTGGTATGGCTGAACTCAAGACTATGATGCACATGTTATCAAACAAGTTGGATAAAGGAGCCAAAGCAGTGTACCCAGATGCAACGGAGGCAAGAGTTCACTTTCAACATGATTTCACCATTGAGCATGTGGACACCATCATGAACTACCAAGCTTGGCATCAATTTTCCACCGTCAATCATCGCGAGGATGTCGAAGAGTTGTTCTTCCCACAGCTGTCTAAGTCTTAGTAATAGCTTGCATAGCTTGCTCAAGCCTATTTTGTCTCACATGGGTGCATGTGTAGATTGTAATGTAACATCTTTTAAAAGTGAAAGACCAAGTGTCAATGGTTGAATGTAATAGTGATGTAGTAGTTGAAGAATTGAGGGTAGGTGAAGAGTCACAAAGGGGAATGTCAAGGGTCACCCTACCCTTTTTTTATTTATAGAACCTCATAACTGATTGTAGAGATTTTTGGAGCCAAGCTTCCTATAGGTGTATCTTAGAGAAAGATTAGAGTGTATTGTAACAAGCCTTGGCTTCTCCACAGTGCAAGTTAGTATATATATTTAGAGGAGTAGGCGGGAGTCACTGTAACGTTCTGTTGTTGGAACTAGTGGTTGGTCATGCTTGCATGTATGATTGGAACATTCACTTTCTTAACATAACAAAGCCAACATGTTTCATGCATATGTTGTTATTGTATTCCAGTTGTCTTGGTTACATTAAACGATATATGTTGTTGTTTTCTTACGCATGTATGTATGGACTCTTTCTATATATGTATGTATGAATCTTGTTGAGATGTGTTGTTGGTTTAACCATCACTTTGGATCGTTGGTTCACCTGCCTTCCAGCTAGTGATGTATCTTTGCTCGTGTGTTCCCTTTCAAGCTGTGTGTTTCCACAGGTTTCCAAAGGGCACACTTATTCCACTTTTCGTGTGTTAGAACCCTTCATGCACCTTCCTTAGCTTGCTGCATTGGTCACACCCTTGCTACCAACAAGGAAATCCTGCTTTCCTCTGCACACAATTGTGGTCAAGGTGATACTGTACGACTCATTGTTGGGACTGCTACACCAAATGGTCTGAGGTCTAGTTGGGACTTCTCACCAAGGAGATCCCCTAACATGTTGGTGGGTCCAGCACCATCAACATGTCCATGATGGGGTTTCTGAATTGTCCTCCTGATATTTCTCGTCAACGATTATAAAATTTCATGGGCTATCATTGGTCTATCATCATCATCTCAAAATAATCTGACAGATGAAAATTTTCCTTGTTCGCCATCATCAGTTCACACCATCTCACAAATGATCCCTTCTACATATTACATGCATGAATTGTTAGCAGAGCATCCCCTCTAGCTTTCCAATGATTGATTGTGACAACATGTGAATAAGGGGTAATCGATAAGTAGGGGATCGCCATTAGTTTGTCCTCTTCTATCCACCCCATAGCTAGCGATTTCTTAATTTTCCAATTCCAATGTTCTACTCTAGAAATTCATTTTCGAAACTAATTCTATCAATAGTCACAACACATGTCGAATTCAAATAAATTGTCATATACACTATCAAATTGAGTGAAATCTACATTTTTTTTTTTATTGGAAAGTCGAACGACAAATAAATTCATGTGAAATCATCGCATAGCTAAGAATGGAAAGCACAACCATACTAGTTGTGGCAATGTTTTGGGTAAATGACATTATGAATAAAGGGGTTCAATGAATAAGAAGGATGCAACAATAGCCATGTTACACTTTCCAGTTTAGTGTGGATAAGTGGTGTTGTTCGTGGTTTAAATTCACATGCATTATCCCACACATAGAAACTCTGAATCGATGTCTATGTGGAAACCAGTCAATGCACATGCATGCTTGGAATTTGATGGCCTGTAGCTTGTATTTGCTACTATAACATGTATTTGACACACATATTTAAATATGACAGATCAATTATTATGTGCTATAAAATATGGATCCCATCACATGGATAGTGAAATTGTAGTCTCCTTAACCAGAGTGGTTGCAGTATTTTTTATTGTTAACATAGTGACTAAACATTAAATTAAATCGTATATGTTTAGATTCCCAAAATGGTTTACCATAATACCATTGTTACCACATACCTGCTACTACACTCTAATAAATATAATGCAATGTGATAGCATACCATAATTGCAATTTGGGATTCTTTAAAAATCAATTATGATTTCTAGGAAGAAAGGTGAAGATGATTCTCTAATAACATTTAATCCAATTAGAGAACATATTTTCTTTCCCCCTAGGCCTTGTGGTTGTTAGCCTCATGTTAAAAAATATATCTAGGGAAGCTATGCCTTCCTCGGGCCCGACATCCTTCTTGGATATAAATAAAGAAATTGTAGAGGAGGTGGGTAGAACATATGGATGCCCTAATGAATAAAGAGAATATCTGGTATGACAATATGAAGAGTGAATATTATCGACCCAAAGCTCTTAAACTAACCTTCTCATCTACAATCTTAACCTCTTAGGTGCAGGGAAAGGATAGATTAAGGAGTTGGGAAGGAATGTGGATGGATAAGGCGTGATCGAAGGGAGCTATCCACTACGCGACTTCTTTAGCAACCAAACACTATAGAAGATAATAAAGAAGATAAGGATGGCTTAACTTAACACATGGCATAACCATTGTTGGTAGTTGGCTTGACACTTTCTTAACACTGGTTAGCTCCAAAGGAGTGTGCATGTGATCCAAAGCCCTAATAATTTTAGTAGAAGGCTAGGCTCTCAATATTTTATTTAGCCTCCTCAATATAGGTCCTTTGATCTCTTTTACTAGGTCTTTAGCAACTTAATATAGGGTGAATCATCCTTCCTCACCTTTCGTTGTGAGGTGAGCATATTCATCATTCGATGTGGATGAACCATTAATTCTTCCTCACCCTTCTTTGTTGGATATGCAAAGGGATGGTTTTTCTATTTCAAGACCCCTTGGACCCTAAAATCTAGATCTTTGGGGACCTTTAGGCACCAAAGGGTGTTAATATTCTAGTGCTCTATGCCTAACACAATCAATTATATTGATTCTTCTTCAATTAGTAATAAATTTATTCAGTATAATTCAATCTTCCAATAAAAATAAGCAATTGTAGATAGAACAGTAAATCCAATGCACAATCAAAGAAATCCAAGAATAATAGAGACATAGTATTTAGTCAAAGACCAGGGGAAAACCCCATAAGGGTGAAACCCTTTCAAAATTCTTCCTCTATTAGATTATCATCAAATGTTGAGCAAAGAGATGCAATGTTCCAATTCATCAACAATGAGTCAATGTCAAAAATTTGACTATCCAAGACAATCAACCAATATCCAATCAAGGATGAGCTCAAATGTCAAATCTAGTCAACAAGTCAAATCTGCAATTCTGGTCAAATTCAATAGTAGCAACTGCAACCCTAACTAGTCAACGATCAATGATCGAACCTCCAAATCCATTTGTTCAACATTCAAAATATGTGGCTTTCTTTGTTGGTCGAAGTCCAATCAAAATAGTCAACAAAAAGCTCAATCAAAAGAGAGATATGGTCTGTGGTCAAACTTCAGAAATTCTCTAGTCAACTATGGTCAAGGTCTACGGTCAACCTTGGTCATGTTGCCCAGGAAAAAATTGTCCTCTTGACCAATCAATTCAACCTTCCAAAACAGATATTTTCCAAGTCAAACCAAGACAAAGTTTGGTAAATGTTGTCAAATAAAAAAGTCAATGCACCAATCAAAGATCTCCTCCTTCCCTTCGCACGTGCAAGAACAAACTTGCAGCTTTAGAGCTATACGAACCATCCAAGAGAAGCTGTGATGTTTTGATGATGCTCTAAAGTGATGTGACAAGTGGTTTATTTATATGTGTCTCAAGGGGTCAAATTAGCTTGTCTAGGACGACTTGTAATTTTGTGCACATGTTGGTTTCACCTTAAAAATAATATTTTTCCTCAACCAAATTAAAATTTTCCAAGGGCCAAGAGGGGCTTCTTTACATGAGAATTAACATTCCCTCTCAACTAGGGAGAAATTTTTTACTACATCATAAATCCCATCTCAAATATCCTCTCATCATAATCACTATATTATATCATGTCTCATCTCTGCTCATCCACTAAACATTCTTGAATCTAAAGAAGAAGAAACATCATAGGGGATCTCTAACTTCCACCCTATATCCAAGGATAATGGGAGAGATATGACTTATCATTAGAGGTGTTGTGACATGCATTTCATTTTTCATTCAAGAATCACTTGAAAATATTTCAAAAAAAAAAAAGCAAGAGGAAGAAGTGATAATGGCATAGCGGAATCGCTAAAAGAACAAGATATATATATATATATATATATATATATTATATATATATATATATATATATATATAATATATATATATATATATATATATATATATATATATAATATATATATAATATATATATATATATATAGCAGGCAGTTAATCACAACGCAAAGATGTAGCAGGCAGTTATATTATTACCGGAGGAATCATAGATTCCCAGTTGCGATGAGCAGTTATATGAAATCACCCTTGGCCGGACCCGAAATATTATATATTGTGTTTATTACTTCCACGGGTCCACAGAGCAATGGATGTTGGTTCCGCTGATTGCAATTTGCGGTAAGTGGATCCGAAAACATATATGTTGCATTTTATAAGTCTGACAGGTCCGCGATATCGCATAACGCTTTATGCATATGCATTGGGTTCTGCCGATTGCGATAAGCGTTGGTAAAGCCCGACCTGAAACATATATATATTATATTGTAAAGTCTCGGCGGGTCCGCGATATCACATAACTTTATATATATATATATATATATATATATATATATTATATATATATATATATATATATATATATATATATATATATATATATGGGTTCCGCCGATTGCGATATGCGATGGCCGGACCCGACATGGTATATATTATGTTTTATAACTCTAGCGTGTCCATCATGTCACAGTTTATTAAGGATTGGGTTGATATAACAGTGGAAAGCGCTGATTGCGATTTGTGATGGGAAGTTAATGCAATGTTGAACGGGCAGATCCGATGGAGTTATTAAACTGGGTTAATTCTTTTTCAATTCCACTTTTGCGTGCTTTGCGTTAATTTTGCCGTGTAAAGAAAAAAATCAGTGTTAAAGCCTAATTTGAAGAAAAGGCAGTTGGTCGAGTTTCTTGGTGTTTTTGCCAACTGAAATGTGCCCGATACATGTGTAAGCCCAGGTTTACACAAGTAAAACACAATTCATTACGGCTAAAGCAGATTAAGTATTATTAAAGCATCCACAAAGGAACTCAAGAGCCAATTAATAGAGCCGGAAAATCAACAGTCATTGTCATCTTCTAGTTCAATTATTTCTTGTTATTTGATGTTCTTGGAGGTGTCTTTTACCCTCTATAAAATTCTGTAATATTTTTTACTTCATATAGTTAGAGAAGCAGTTAAATAATTTGGGCAGTTTCAGAAATCAACAATTGTTCCACAATGTTTAAAAAGATGAAATTTACAAAAAAGGGGTTCGAATTTTGGAGAACCCGGAGACTAGGCCGCTGTATTCCTGATATAACTGTTGATTAATGGAAGAATCAGAAGTTTCCATGAATTTTTGGGTATAATTTTGTAACCTTCTCTGTCATGTGTCATCTTTGTTTTCTTATTTCAAGTATAGTAATGAAGTTGTAGGTCTTTATTTGCTTAAGTAGATAAAGTTAAAATTCCTTAAAAGAGCATTCCTATACTTGAAATTATCACCTTCCTTTCTAAGTTATAGATAATAGTTTCTGTGTAAGGCAAAATATTATCTTTAACTTCTCCAAGGGTCACAGATAGTAGTTTCTGTGTTAAGCAACATATTGTCTATGATTCAATTCTCATTTTCATAATTCTTCTAAGTGACAGATAGTAGGTTCTGTATTAAGCAGCATATTGTCTTTAACTTCTCCTTCAAGATTTCTTCATTCATCATTTATATCTAGCAACAAATGGCATTCTGAGATGTTCTTGTCATACATGTATTAAGGGTTAAAGATCAAGTTTTCCAGGTCCTTCATTTGAGAACACAATAAATAATAAAGTGACAAATAAGTGAAAAAAAACAATAATCATTAATGTCTTAAGCATAATTTCTCCACAACCGAGAAATTGGTTTCTTGAGGTACAACATTAATTGGCATTGTTGCCGAAAGTCTAAGATCCCAATTACACCAATTCCTACGTTGTCTGCATTAGGCAGCAACTTATTCGAACATTCATCTGATAAAGAGTCATCTTTTTCATAATTTTCACTTCATGAACCTAACTGTCAAGAGCAATCTTTAGAGTTTGTTACTTTTCATTTACCTACTATAATTATTCAACCTGAACCAAAAACCACATTACCACCTTTGCACATTTCATTTACCTCTCAGTCAGGTTCCATATATGTTGGTAATCAAAGTTCAATAAACATGGCAGCACTTGCATTCTTGGTGAATAGGTATGCACCTCTTCAACTACCACAACCGTTCAATCAAATGCCACAGGATTACCTCAAAACTATTCCTCGTTTTTCAGGGGAAGATGAACAGACAACATAGAATCATGTAGTAGTATTTTGTACTTTTGCAGAAAGCCTACATGTTGAACATTTAGATGTTGTTCTAAGACTTCTTGTTCAGTCCTTGGATGGAGAAGCGAGGAAATGGTTCAAAGGACTTCCCAATAATATTATTCCTTATTGGGAAGAGATGGAATTTTATTTATTCAGAGATGGGGAGAAAAAAGAGGCCATGAGTATCCATTAACAGAGTTTAATGCCATAAATAAGAAGTCTGATGAAACTGTGGTCAAATTGGTCAGAAGATTTAACAAATTGTACAATAGTCTCACAGTGGAGATTAAGCCTCCTCCTATTGGTGCAAAAATAACTTTTGCAAGGGCTTTTGAATCAAATTTTGGATTCAAATTAAGGAAAAGAAGAGCTCCAACCCTTGATCAAATCCAAACAGATGCATTAGAGATAGAAGAAAATCTGGTGGTTGCAGGAAAAACACCAGAGACACAACCTATCCAAGACAAGGGAAAGGCAAAAATGGAATCCTCTCAAAGTCAAGCATTGGAGGATATGTGTAATGTAATTAAAACTTTGTCAGATAAGGTAAATATATTAGACTTAGAAAATAGGAATTCTCAGAGACAAACACGGTATAATAAGAACTTTAATCCCCAATACAGAAGACAACCTTTGCAAATTTTGCAAAAAGAAAGAAAAGATCAAAATCAAATTCAAGTACCATTATATATAGAAGCAGATCCTAGTGAAGAACAACCTGAAGATCAAATTTCTACATTATATGTAGTAGATGAAGATGAACTTGGTATCAAAGGAGAAGAGTATGTATATGATGAAACAGATGCCATTCATGATAATAATGAAATTGATGAATATTGGAAACAATTCTCTGATTTTATGCATGCTAAACTACATAAGAAATATGACTTGAGATCGAGGAAAAGATCAAGAAATCAAGAAAGTGAAAGTGAGTAGCAAGTTTCAACTTCCTCACCAAAGGTGACTCCACAAGAATCTCAGCCTGCACAACAAGTAAATAAATGAAAGCAGCAACAAAATGCAAATGGCAAGACACAAATACTTCAAGGTGAGTCTTCTCAGGATCAAACTGAAAAAATTCCTTTGGAGGAACTTGTTTCAATTCCTCAAGTAGTTCCAGTTAGGAAGAAAGGTGAAGATGAGAATGAAAGGACTGCTAAATAGGGTCACTTGTTTAGTCTTACTAAGGAGTTGGAAAAGGTAAGAATACAAGTTCCCCTTACAGAACTGGCAAAAACACCTATTTATCAAAAGAAGATTGTTGATTTTATTAATTTAAAAGAAAATGAGAGTATAAATGACACTGTAAATCTGCAGGAAGATAAACCAGTAGTGGTTTTTGGTCCACATGTAAAGGAAATATCTTCAATACCTCCTTTTTTATATTTCCTTATTGGTTCATGATTTCCTCCATAATTGTATGTTTGATTCAGGAGCTTCACATAATCTTATGCCTTTGTCAGTGATGAAGCAACTAAATCTACAAGTGACCAAACCTTATAGGGACTTGTATTCTTTTGATTCAAACAAAGTCAAGTGTCTGGGGGTTATTAAGGATCTGGCAGTGTCACTAGCCCAAATTCCAGCTAGAAGCTTGGTCATGGGTGTAGTAGTAGCAGATATCCCTGCTAGATTTGGAATGCTTCTTTCTAGGGCCTGGGGGGCTAAATTGGGTGGTGTTTTGAAACTGGATTTTACATATGTTGTTATACCGATTTTTGGTGGGGAAGAGAGGAGATTGTACAGAGAAACTAGGTTTGTAAAAACAATTACAAAAAATGGAGCAAGTAATTCACCTGTATATAGCCAAGAGAAGGATGACTTTGCTTATTTCACACTGCATGACAATGTAGATCTGGTTGAAGATAATCAGAAGCAGCTTACTTCAGCCAATGTAATTACAGAGCTGCAAATTGAAGGAGTGTGGAAATGCTTCTTTGATGGAGCTTATTCCAAGGAAGGAACAGGTGTTGGTTTTCTTCTAATTGCACTTGGAGGTAATATGTTCCCTTTTTCCTTTAAATTAGTGTTCGAGGCAACAAACAATGTGGCAGAATATGAGTCCTTAATTATTTCTTTACAAACAACTAAACAGATGGGAGTTAAGTCAATTTCTGATTTTGGAGATTCGGAGCTGGTTATTAAGCAAAGAAAAGATCACTACCAAACAAAGCACCCTAGGCTTAGGGCATACATAAATGAGGTATGGGATTTGATTGAAAACTTTTTTGAAGCTTTTAACATTCAAATCATTCAAAGAGATGAGAATAGATTAGAAGATTCATTGGCTATGGCTGCTAGTACTTTTAAGCCTCCTATTAATCCAAGACTAAGATACGAGATAGAGATGAGACACAGACCCTCTGTTCCTGATAATGTTAAGAATTGACAAGTTTTTGAAGATGATCAACAAATTAAGGAGTTTTTGACTATGGTTGAAGAGTTTCAGGGCACAAAAATTGATCAGGATGAAGAAGAAACAACATAAATTACAGAAGTCAGTGATTTAAAAGATTCAATAGCACATCAGAAGATCTTTCAATTGAAAGATAATATTCTGCCAAAGGGACTTGTTCCTCTTGAAAGGCTTTTTAATGCCAATGATGTGGCTATTGACTTAGGTAAAATTTCACAATATGAACATATTCAGGATCATAACATTGGAACTCAGGAGAAACCCTGGTTAGTAAAATTGTACGATGGAGTTTCACCTAATTTTCAAGAGAGATATATTAAACTTTTCAAGAATTATGTTGATGTATTTGCATGGTCCTATGAAGATCTCAAAACCTATGATGTAAATATTATTCACCACAAGGTTCCCTTGAAGGAGGGAATTAAACCCTTCAAACAGAAGCTTAGACAAATAAATCTTTTGCTTCTACCAACAATTGAAAAAGAGGTCAAAAATTTTCTTGATGCCAAAATAATAGTTCCACTTAGGTATTCTGATTGGGTAGCTAATTTAGTACCTATGAGAAAGAAAAATGGAGAAATAAGGTTATGTGTGGACTTCAGAAATCTCAACAGGGATTCTTTGAAAGATAACTATCCATTGCCTAAAATGGAACATGTGCTGCAAAAGGTAAGGGGATCTTTTAGAATGTCAATGCTAGATGGATTTTCTGGTTATAACCAGGTGGCTGTGGATAAGGAGGATCAGAAGAAAATGGCATTCACAACTCCCTGGGGAACCTTTATGTATGCCAGAATGCCTTTCAAATTGATGAATGCAAGTGCTACATTTCAAAGGGCTATGGACATTGCTTTTGTTGGAGATAAGTTTGTAGTAATATATTTGGATGATATTACTGTTTTCTCAAATTCTAATGAAGAACATTTGGACCATTTGGAAAATACTTTTGATAAATGTAGAAGATTTGGACTTTCCTTAAATCCAAAGAAATCCATTTTTTCTCTAGAAGAAGGAAAATTATTGGGGCACATTGTTTCCAGAGATGGAGTGGAGGTGAATCCAGCCAGAGTGCAAGCTGTGCAAAAAATACCATTGCCCTGAGTAAAAAGGATATTCAAAATTTTATGGGAAGGATAAACTTCCTAAGACGATTTGTGTCCAACTATGCACAAATTGTAAAAGAAATCACTGATATGATGAAGAAGGAGAATGAAGTGCATTGGAACAAAGAAGCTAAAGAATCATTTTCCATGATTAAAGAGGCATTGTAGGCAACTCCAGTCCTAATCAACCCTGATTATCAAAAGCCTTTCCAAGTTTTTTCATTTGTGTCCTCAAATTCAATAGTTGTTGTCTTATTGCAGAAAAATGATGAAGAGAAAGAACAACCAGTCGCATTCTTCAGCAAGATTCTCAGGAACGATGAGCTTAAATATAATATTCTTGAGAAACAGGTATATGCTTTGGTAAAAGCCCTGAAAGCTTTTAGAACTTATGTGTTGCATTCACAAATCATTGCTTACGTGCCAAATGTTGTAGTAAAAGATGTATTAGTATAGGCTGACGTAGAAGGCAGAAGAGGAAAATGGATAGCCAAGATCCAAGAATATGACTTGGACATAAAACCCACAAAGTTGGTGAAAGGGCAAGGAATGGCAAAAAAGTTAACGGAATCAAACTTTCAAGCATTGGGAATCAATTTGCTGACACCTGTAAATGAAGGAGGACCTGAAGAAAATGAAGGAAAGCAAGGCCCAGGTATGAAGATCAGGTATAAGTTTTTGTGTTCAGAATGGTATAAGCATATAATTCATTATTTGTGCTTTCTTTCTCGTCCCCAATCTCTAGATAGAACAAATTATAGAGCACTAAAGATCAAATCACAACCATATATGATTGTAGAAGGTAGTTTATACTGGAAGGACCCTGTTGGAATCTTATTACTATGTTTAATAGAGGATGAGTTTACAGGAACAATCAAAGATTATCATGAGGGGTTATGTGGAGAACATTACATTGGAAGATGATTGCACATAAAATTATTCAGACAAGATTTTATTGGCCTACTTTATTTGGTGATACATATAAGTTTGTTAGAAGTTGTCAGAAGTGTTAGCTTTTTGCTAATAAAAAGAGATTGGCTCCTTTACCTTTGATTCCAGTTTTCATAGAGGAACCATTTAGACAACGGGGATTGGATTTTGTTGGAGAGATCAATCCACCTTCAAGTGGACAACACAAGTGGGTTCTTACAGCAACTGATTACTTCACCAAATGGGTAGAGGCAATCTCTACAAGAAAGCAACTGATCAGATAGTAACGAAGTTCCTGGAGGAGAATATTTTCAGCAGATTTGGATGCCCCATTAAAATTATAACAGAAAATGCTCAAGTCTTCAATTCAAGTAAGTTAATTGCTTTTTATCACAAGTATAATGTTATTTTGTCCCATTAAACTACTTACCATCTACAGGGAAATGGATTAGCTGAATCTACTAGCAAAACTTTGATGAAGATCCTTAAGAAAACCATTGCAGAAAATCAAAGAGATTGGGATTCTAAGTTAAAGTTTGCTCTGTGGGCTGCTAGAGTAACTACAAGAATATCTACAGGGAAATCACCTTTTGAATTAGTATATGGAACTCGGGCTCTATTACCAAGTCAACTTGTGAAGCCGGTGATTGCAATGATTCAGGAGGTGAAAGAAGAACCAAATGCTTTGATAAGAAGAATGAATAAAATGATGGAGATACGCGAGAATAGGGACAAGGTAAGAGACAACTTGATTATGTATCAATCCAAGATGAAAAATATTTTTGACGAAAAAGCCAAGGAAATTGATTTTAAAGTTGCAGATTTAGTATTGAGATGGGATACTAGAAGAGAAGATAAGGGTAAACATGGGAAGTTTGATCCTCTCTGGTATGGCCCTTTTAGAATTGCTGAAGTAAGATCCAATAATACCTTCATTCTTGAGAATCTTGATGGTGAAACTCTACAACTACCTGTCAATGGACAATACTTAAAGCATTACTTATAGTTTTGAAGAATAAGCATCATTTCATTGTAAATAGCGGAGTGAAATCAATGTACAAATGCGATAGAATTTTAATTTATGTGAAGCAATATATGACTCCATGCTCGAGGTGAAGGCACTAATATGCGGTTCTCAGTGCTTCTGTGGCAAAAGCACTATCCCCCGGTGGAGCCAGATGTTGTAACATGCATTTCATTTTTCATTCAAGAATCACTTGAAAATATTTCAAAAATAAATAAATGAAAGAGGAAGAAGTGATAATGGAATAGCGGAATCACTAAAAGAACAAGTATAAAAGACTTGGCCCTGTTATACCCATGCGACCAAGTTAAATCATATTATAAATGGTTATATGGAGCCATAACCAATATATATATATATATATAATATATATATATATATATATAATATATATATATAATATATATATATAATATATATATATAATATATATAAGTGTGTGTGTGTGTTAAGCGATGCGGTTAATTGCAATCGCAAAGATGCAGCGGGCAGTTATATTATTACCACAGGAATCACCGATTCCCGATTACAATGAGCAGTTATATGAAATAACCCCTGGCCGGACCCGAAAGATTATATATCGCATTTATTACTTCTGCAAGTTTGCAGAGCAATGGATGTTGGTTCCGCCGATTGCGATTTGCGATAGGCGGATCCGAAAACATATATGTTGCATTTTATAAGCCCGACGGGTCCGCGATATCGCATAACGCTTTATGCATATGCATTGGGTTCCGCCGATTGCGATAAGAAATGGTAAAACCAGACCCGAAACATATATATATTATACTGTAAAGTCCCGGTAGGTCCACGATATCACATAACATTTTATGGTATATATATATATATATATATAGATAATATATATATATATATATGTTATATGTATATATATATGTATATATATATAATGTATTATATATATATGTAAATATATATATGTATATATATGTATATGTATATTTATGTATATATGGGTTCTGCCGATTGCGATATGTGATGGCCGGACCCGATATGGTATATATTATGTTTTATAACTCCAACGTGTCCATCATGTCGCAGTTTATTAAGGATTGGGTTGATATAACAATGGAAGGGGCAATTGCGAATTGTGATGGGAAGTTAATGCAATGTTGAATGGGTGGATCTGATGGAGTTATTAAATTGGGTTAATTCTTTTTCAACTCCGCTTTTGCATGCTTTGCATTAATTTTGCTATGTAAAGAAAAATATCAGTGTTAAAGTGGAGTTTAAAGAAAAGGCAGTTGGTCGAGTTTCTTAGTGTTTTTTCCAATTGAAATGCGCTCGATACATGTGTAAGCCTAGGTTTACACAAGTCAAACACATTTCGTTACAGCTAAAGCGGATTAAGTATTATTAAAGCATCCACAGAGGAACTCAAGAGCCGATTAATAGAGCCGAAAAACCAACAACCATTGTCATCTTCTAGTTCAGTTATTTTTGTTATTTGATGTTCTTGGAGGTGTCTTTTACCCTCTGTAAAATTATGTAATAGTTTTTACTTCATATAGTTAGAGAAGCAGTTAAATAATTTGGGTAGTTTCAGAAATCAACAATTGTTCCACAATGTATAAAAAGATGAAAATTTACAAAGAATGGGTTCGAATTTTGGAGAACCTGGAGACTAGGCCACTGTATTCCTGATATAACTATTGATTAATGAAAGAATCAGAAGTCTCCATGAATTGTTGGGTATAATTTTGTAACCTTCTCTGTCATGTGTCATCTTGTGTTTTCTTCTTTCAAGTATAGTAATGAAGTTGCAAGTCTTTATTTGCTTATGTAGATAAAGTTAAAATTCCTTAAAAGAGTGCTCCTATACTTGAAGTTTTAACCTTCCTTTCTAAGTTATAGATAATAGTTTCTATGTAAGGCAGCATATTATCTTTAACTTCTCCAAGGGTCACAAATAGTAGTTTATGTGTTAAGCAGCATCTTGTCTATGATTCAATTATCATTTTCATAATTCTTCTAAGTGATGGATAATAGGTTCTGTGTTAAGCAGCATATTGTCTTTAACTTCTCCTTCAAGCTTTCTTCATTCATCATTTATATCTAGCAACAAATGGAATTCTGAGATGTTCTTGTCATACATGTATTAAGGGTTAAATACCAAGTTTTCCAGGTCCTTCATTTGAGAACACAACAAACAATAAAGTGACAAATAAGTGACAACAAACAATAATCATTAATGTCTTAAGCATAATTTCTCCACAGCGAGGAAATTGGTTTCTTAAGGTAGAACAAGAGGTAATCCTCATGCACACCTATTGCTTGATAATAGGAGATATACAACTTACTACAAAGGGTAAGGATCATACATGCTCATTGTCCATTGATCTTCTCATCTTAACCCTCAAGAATCAAGTGGTAGAACAATTGCATCCCATCACTTGAGAGAAATACCACTTACCATAAAAGGTAAGGATGACACACATTCAAGTCTCCTCATTCATTGGCTAGATGGGTAGCAATATCTACAAGCCCAATGTGAGGGTAGGATGCATACTGGGGTATACTCTATCATGTCGAAGAACTGATAGGGAGAGATAAAACTTGCATAAATGACAAGGATCACACACAACCTATAGTGACAATAAGAGAGATACAAATTACCACAAGGGGTAAACTTCACACACACTTAATTTATAGAGGTCCCTCAACCCAAAGAGCTCCCTGAATCAATTCCTCTCCCTATGAGCTCAAACAAGGGGGAAGAACATGGCTCAATGTCCTCGATAAGTTATGAGCCTTACTTGGGAGGGTCACATCCATTAGTTCAAGCTACTCTCTGAAGACAAAAAATTTCCCTTTTAGGAAATCCTTGGTAATAATATATGCTCTCTACTCATCAGTCAACATGTGATGGAGTCTTACGACTCCTATTTGCACCATGTCTTGAATATAGTGATACCTGATCCCAATATGCTTGGACTTGTTGTGGAACATAGGATTCTATACTAGATGGATCTCACTCTTGTTATCACGATATATCACTGTAGTATCCAAAACCTTCTCTAACAACTCTCCAAAGAGATACCTCAACTATACTACCTCACAACTAGCCATTCTAGCAGCAATATATTCTGCCTCAGTCATGCTTAAAGCAACATAATTCTACTTCCTACTCATCCAAGGTATCATGGAAAAACCAAAAGTAAAGCAACGCCCTAATGTGATCTTCCTGTCAATAACACTTTTGGCCCAATCAGCATCAGTGTAACTGATCCAGGGGATCTGAAAAATGCTCAAAAATTAGAGTGCTCAAATTCTCCCAAAACCAACGCCAAATCTTAGAGCTCATCACATTTATTTCAATGACACTGGAACCACGTCAATCCGACATTGTACAAGAAATTTATGATGTTCTAAAGTTGTGGCCAAACAGTAAAATAAAAAGTCAACTTGTAGGGTTAACTGTGTAGGGTATGGTTATTGACATGGTAGTCCATATAGTGATGCGACAGATTATGGTTAGATGTGGCAGGATGAATTAGGTGAAGGCATGTGGTAACTGACGTCATCAATGATTTGGTGCATGGTTGTTTGGGTGGACAAATCATAAGATACCATGTGGGCCAATTAGAGGGTGCCATGTGGCCCTATGAGAGGGTGCCAAATGGCCTTGGAATTAGTGCCAAAATTTGGTTGGAATGACTGACCAACCCCTGGAAAAATCGAGCATGCAACCTCAAGCACACTAAACCACTGCTCGACCAATGGGCCATAAGAATCGCTTGTTAAACATATGGGACAAAAATATTTAAAAATTATGAATGGTTCGTTTGACATTAAAATGGGCGGGCCGGTCGACCCATGGTTTCATTGTATTTATATAATCATGGGGAATGCGATGGGCAGGCCAATGTACCATTTAACATTTAAAACAAATAATGCAACCACCTGTGAGTGGGGAGGATCAAACCCCTGACCTGTGGAATACCAATCTAATCATCCAACCAATTGGCCTATGTTATTTTTGTTGAACATTTTATAAAGCCAAAGGGGTTTGTAGACTAGTTTGAATACCATAATTTGTAAAGGGGATATTTTGCTCGTTTTTGAGCCTATTTTAGCACCACAAGAGTTTAGAAGCATTTTGGATAACATGGGAGCATTATTTTTGCAAGTTGAGACTCGTATTTTGATGTAATAAGCACTTAATCATCTTAATAAAGTGGTCACCATTGGAAGTTGGACCTGGAGACATAGCCCAATATGGGTGAACTTCGTTATCAACTTGTGTTTGTCTTATGCTGCATTTTTTTCCTCTTAACACTTTAAAATTTCTACAAATTAAATTAAGTGTGTGTTTTTGCAATATCGATCCATTGCACAAAGATACATAAACTAACCTGCAAATTGATCAATAAAATATTCACTTTCATTTTTGGATCAGTTTGGTATCAGAGCATGGTTTTGTGAAGGTTTGACAGAATTTGCAAGGTTTTTGAATGATTACAAGGTCTAGATTGAGAAGAGGAGAAGGATCAGTTGAAGGACCTAATCCTCAAGTTGGCTTAAGAATACCACATACTCAACAAGTTATGGCACATGAAGAAGGACAAGGACCATAATTGGTGTCTAAGGATAAGAGCGCATTCAGAAAATCTTTATATGATATGACTGAAATGGTGAAAGTGTTGTATAATGAAAGAACAACATGGTTGCAAGGAGAAAGTTCTAATTTGTTGAAAGGTAATGATGGTGATGGGAGCAAGCATCCACCTCCTCCTCCTACTTCACCTCCTTCCTTGCCTCCTTCTTCACCTCCTTCTTCACATAGACCAACTCCTCCAAAATCTTCAAAAGGACATGCTAAGTATCCTTTACTTGAGATTGATGTAAATGTGAATTTCCAATGTATGATGGAGAATTAAATGCTGAAAATTTAGACAATTGGGTTCGACAAATTGACCTTTATTTCAGGATCCAAAAGATTAATGATGATGTCACAAAGATCCAACTTTCTTCTCTTTGATTGGGGGGTGCAACTCTTATTTGGTGGGAGGCTAGAACTCAAGAATATTTGAAGAAAAGTAGTAAAATAATTTCTTCTTAGAATGATTTTATAGTTTCATTAAGGAAGAAATTTTATCTATTAGCTTACATGAAAAAAGCAATATTGGATTGGAAAATTTTTAGATGAGCTAAAGGTCAAAGTGTCCAAAGTTACACTCAAGAATTTAGAAAGATAGCTTTAATCTTGGTTGTTGATTTGACCTCACATGAGACTCTTCTCAAATATATATGTGGATTGTATAGTTATTTAAGATATACTATACTTATGTTAACCCCACCAATATAGATGAATTAGGTGTTCAGGCTACTCATTTAGAATCAAGAGGCAAGAATGTTCCTCAAGGGTCAAGCAAGAAACCCTTTAAATCTGGAGACAAAGGGAAAAGGTAAAGGAAAAAAGAATGCTACAGTTAAGAAAGAGGGAGAGAAACTCACCTACAAGCATTGCTCAAAATATGGCCATGATGAAAACCATTGTTGGAAATTACATCCACTAATTGAGACCAAATAAGCTAAATAACAAGGGGAAACAAAATATTGTTGCTACAACTTAACAAGATCTCAGACCTAATTAAGGTGATGAAACCAAGATCACAACCATGGGAATGAAAGGTATATCTTCTACCTCAAGTAATAGTTCTTCTAACAAGTCTATTGAATCTCAAAATGATAAAGAAAGAAGTGATTATTTTCATATGAGGATCATTACACAATATACAAAGGTTGATACACTATTTAATAGTGGATCTCAAGTAAATCTTATTTCTGAATCAATTGTCAATAAACTTAATTTAGAGACAACACATGCAAAACCTTACCCTTTGGGTTAGGTATGTGATGATGCTAAATTCCAAGTGACAAGAAGATGTAAACTCAAATTTTCCATCACTGCTAAATTTATAAATAAATATCTATATGAATGAAAAGCCATATTTTATCATCATGAGAACAAGTATCATCTTTTCAAAGATGGAATTGAATATATTGTTAAAGCACATCACAAGAAGATGAACTCATCTCTTGTTAGTGTAGGCCAAATGAAGAGGCTTGTGAATGCTAGTAACAATTTTGTATTATTGATGATAAAAGATAAAGATGCTATTGAATCTGAAGCTTTCTCAGGATGTGATTCTAAAATCAAACATGAATTGGTTGAAGTTATTAATACTTATGAAAAAATGTATTAGGAACCTAAAGGGTTATCTCCAAAAGGAGGAATTCAACACGAGATACAATTGCAGTACGATGAACCACTTCCAAATATTGGCATGTACAAAATGTTAGTGTTGGAGAATGCAGAGATCAAGGAACAAGTACAAGAGTTGCTTGACAAAGGGATCATCAGACCTAGTACATCTCCTTGTCAGTCTCCTATTGTTTTAGTTCCAAAGAAAGATGGTACATGGTGCATGTGTATGGATTTCTGAGCTTTGAAAATGATCACGGTAAAGAATCACTATCCTCTTCCTCACATTGATGATTTGCTAGATTAGTTAAAGGATTTTGTTTATTTTACTAAGTTAGACTTGAGAAGTGGTTATCATCAGATAAGGATTGTTGAAGGTGATATTTTGAAATTTTCTTTTAAGACAAAACAAGGGTTGTTTGAATGGTTATTAATTCCCTTTGGGCTTTGCAATGCACCTACTACAGTCATGACCATTATGAATGATGTATTGCGACCATTCCTTGATGATTTTGTCATAGTATACTTAGATGACATTCTAATTTTCAGTAAGATTCAAGAAGAGCATGTACACAAGTTTTGGATGTTTTGAAAAGGGAAAAACTATATTTGAAGATGTCAAAATGTGAATTTGGAAAAACATATTTAGTGTATTTAGGTCATATTATAGGGGGCAGTGAATTGAGAATATATCCCTCCAAAATTGATGTTATTGTGAATTGGCCTAAACCTAATAATGCAATAAAAGTTAGGATATTTTTGGGAGCAACCCAATATTGGAGAAAGTTTATTGCTAAATTCCCATTTATTGCAACACCATTACATGCTTTGACAAGTGTGAAGCATGTTTTTCAGTGGGGAGGCAAACAATAAAAATCCTTCGACACTTTGAAAGAGAATATTAGCACAACACAAGTTCTAGCATTTCCATACATCAAGTAGTGATTTGAAATTATGTTGGGTGTGTGTTATATTATTTCCATGACCACTCGCACGTGCCGGGGGGCGATACTCCCCCCCTGTTTGTTGCGTCGGGTGCAGCTAGGGGGTTGCAGCCCCCCTGTCAAGGAGTTTCAGGGGGGCGCTACCTTGGTACGTGGTCTGGGGCATCGCCCTGGGAATTTTTTTTTGACCCTATATTAGGTGGCTGGACCTACCTATGGTTTTGAGCATGATGGTTTTTTTCCCACGGTATTTTGTAGATCCGGCTAAGGGAACTACGATTATGTTCTAATCCAGGGTTAATGGATTGGGGCTTATGAATTCTTCAACATGTATATATATGTATTGTAACATTGAAATGAAAATAATGAAAAATCAATTTGGTAGTTCCAGTTTTGGGATCCAGGGGAAATCTTTGTGTATCTATTTTATATTCTCGCCATTGTTTATTTTCTGTTTTTAGAATTCGTCTATAGGTAATTGTCGTACAGGGTTAAAACCTACAAATTCAAACTGATGCAAGTGAATATGCTATGGGAGTAGTGTTGATGCAACATGGTAAGCCAATATGTTATCACTCTGAAACCTTTTCCAATGCAGTAATTAACTATCCAACTTATGATAAATAGTTGTATGCTTTAGTGCAAAGTGTGAAAAGATGGAAACATTATTTGATGGGTAAAGAAATTATTATTCATACTAAACATCAACCTTTGCAATATCTTCAATCACAAAATGAGCTACAATAAGCTAGACATTTCAGATGGATGGGATTTTTGTAGTAATTCCATTTGGTCATCAGGTATAAGAAAGGTATTTACAACAAAGTTGTAGATATGTTGTCAAGGCCTATAGTCAATGCATCTACCATTCTTAAGCATAAACCAATCTTGCATGAAAGTTATATTGAATAATATGCTCAAGATAAAGATTTTAAAAATGTTTATGCAACTTTGAGTCAAGGAAATCATGTTGAGAATGAGATTATCATGTTCATAACAACTTGTTGTATCATCTTGGCAAGTTGTGTATTCCACACAAGGTGAAGCCCATACGTCTCTTATTGCTAGTCAATTTGGTGCAGGATAAACAATTTCTTAACTATAGAGGTATTGTTATTGGCCTTTTATGAATGAAATTGTATCAAGATATGTAAGAGGATGTTCTATGTGCGCTTCTAGTAATCCAAGCAATAGGAAATTGGGTTTGTACACTCCACTTCCTATTCCTTCTCATCCTTGGGAGAGTATTTCTATGGATTTTGTAGGGGGGATACCTATATTTAGAAAAGGTCATGATTATTTGTATGTTGTAGTGGATAGATTCAACAAAATGTGTGTGTTGATTCCTTGTAATAAACAGGTAACGACTGAACACACTGCATAGATGTTCTTCCAGAATGTATGGGTTCACTATGGGTTACCCACTTCTATTGTTTCTTATTGAGATTCTCGATTTATCATGAAGTTTTGGTCAACTTTTCGGGAACTCATGGACAAAAATTTGAAGAAGAGAACAACATTTCATCCACAAACCAACATTCAGACATAGGTAGAGAAAAAAATAGTACTGCATATCCTTCAAGGATATTGTGGTAAGCATCCTAAGCTTTAGTATGAACATTTGCATTACATCCAACATGCCTACAATCATGTCAAGCATTCATCTACATAAGTATCTCCATTTGAAGCTTGTTTGGGTTATTTTCCAAACTCTCCTTTGGATTTTATCTTTGGTAATGACATTATAGTGGATGGACATAGTGATGTGGACAAAGCCAAGCATTTCATTGAACAAATCCAGTTGGTGCATCAAAGGTTATAAGAACAGCTAGAGAAAATCCAAGCCAAATACAAAGCAAGGCATCATAAACATCGGGTTGATGATGATTTCCAAGTGGGAGATCAAGTTTGGTTGTACATAAACAAGGAAATATTGCAGGGTGAAGGTAAAAAGCTCAAACCAATCAGATATGGTCCCTTCAAGATTTTGGAGATGATTGGTAATAATGCTTTCCGATTAGATTTACCACCTTATATGCAAATTTACTTTGTTGTTAATGTAGAAAACTTGAGATTGTATGAGCCTCTTATGATCATTCATCAAGAAGAGAATGTTTAGATTCCATATATAGAATTTTTCTCTTGAGTACTTGAATGAGTTGCAAGAAAACACTATTCTTTACAAGAGAATAAGGACTTCACACAGAGGCAATGTGGAGTATCTTTATGTGGGGCTCGAAGGTACCAATCCATGTAAAGCAAGGTGGTGGGAGATCAGGAAAGTGAGAAGTTGTACCGTAACTTACTTTTTGAGTAAAAACATCATTTTGGTGGTCCAAAAGCTTCTAGTGGGGAGGAGTGATCCAAGGGATCCAAAAAATGCTCAAAAATCGAAGTGCTCAATTTCTCCCGAAACCATCACCAAGTCATAGAGATCATCACACTGATTCCAATGATGCTTGAATTGTATCAATATAACATCATATGAGAAATTTATGATGTTCTGAAGTTTTGGCCAAACAATAAAAAAAAAAAATCAACTTGCATGGTTGACTGTGCAGGGTAAAATTGTTGACGTGGAAGTCCTTATAGCGACATGGAAACTTGTGGTTAGTGGTGGAAGGAAGAATTAGGTGAAGACATGTGCTAGAAAATGTCATCAATGACTTGGCATATGGTTGTTTGAGTGGACCAATCATAGGCCACCACATGCGTCAATCAGAGGGTGCCACATGGCCCTATGAGAGGCCTCCAAGTGGCCTTGGAATCGATGACAAAATTTTGTTGGAACAACAAACCAGTCCCCAGTGGAATCGAACACGCAACCTCTGGCACACTAAACCACCGCTTGAACAACGGACCACAGGACTCACTTATTAAACATAAGACAATATTTAAAGTTTATGAATGGTTCAATTGGCAATAAAATGGTTGGGCTGATGGGCTAGCCCAGTCGGCCCGACCCATGGTTTTATTGTATTTAATATGACTGCGACGAATGTGATAGGTGGGACAATGACCCATTTAACATTTAAAATAAATAATGCAACCACCAGCTAGTGGGGAGGACCGAATCCCTAACCTCCAAAATACCAACCTACGTGCCCAACCAATTGGGCTAAGTGATTTTTGTTGAACATTTTACAAATCTAGAGGGGTTTGTAGACCATTTTATAGACCATAGTTTGTAAAAGGGATAGTTTGTAATGTGTAACAACCCTGGTGAAAATTCCATGTATATATATATTATATATATATATATATATATAATTATATATATATATATAAATATAATTTATATATATATATATATATATATATATTATTATATATATATATAATATATATAAGGCCACGATGATGGGACACTTATTCCAAGCTGAATGTTGGGCAAGGCATTCTAGGGGGTGTTCATTTGGTTGTTTATGGATAAGGAAATTGGCAAAGGCAATGGAAAAGGATTTAGAAAGGCATGAGGCATTAATTGGCACTTATTTATGAAAATAATGGAAAATAGGAGAAAAGGAAGGTGAAAGGTCATAGCTTGCATGTGAGGAGGAAAATGAAAAAAATAGAGTCCTCATTAATAAAAAGGCTTATGAGGATCAATTGGGAAGCTCTTAGTCAATGTAAGCTCTTGGCTCAAGCTTTTTCTATGGTTATGCATGGGATCAAGATTGGAAAAGGAGGCAAGAAGAAGGAAGGAGCAAGCAAGGAAGAGTAGGATCAAGCAGCTACATCATGGTTCTTTGTAGGTATCGCTTTGCATGTGTGATTTCCTTGCTAGATTTCACATGAATGGTATTGCATGTGGTTCTTTTTATATTGTGGCATGGGTTTTGCTAGGTGTAACAGTGTTTTTAACCTAGCCTTTCCATTTCTAGATAGCCATGGTGTGATGGGGTTCTCATGTTTTGGTTGAAACGGATTTCCGAATGGATTCGAAGCTGAGCAGGGTGGATCTATGAATGATAGAGCACATGGCCTAGTGGTCCCTGAACCAGACTATGGATCATGGTAAAGCCACTAGCCTAGTGACTCCTAAGCCAGACTGTGGGTTGTGGTAAATCCATGCTTGTGTTGCCTCAGTTGGCCTAGTAATCCTTGTCAATGAATGGCATGATATACAGTAAAGCCAAGAGGTGTTTTGCTCTCCGTTGGGCCTAGTAATCTCGGGTTTAGGATATGTTGTAAATCCTGGAGAGTGGGTCTCAGTTTGGGGCCTAGTGATCTGTGTTTGGATTGCGGTAAATCCTAAGAGACTAGGATATAGGAAAATTCCTCATGTTGTAGGTGGAGAACTCCGGTGGCATCCATGCTCCTTTGGCCTAGTGATCGGGTGGAGATCACGGTAAAGACTGTTATGATGTATTCATTATGTTGACCTAGTGATCTGGGATGGATTACGGTAAAGGCTAGTTGCTATCGATGAGGGTGAGGTGGTTTAGCCTCGGTATGCATTGGTTGGTTCTTTTGGTTTGAGTCCCACATTCATGCTTAGAACATGGAACAGGGGTGAAAGGTTGAAGAGAGATTTGGCTCAACCATTCTATGGTCGGGTGGAATGTGGAAGTCCCATCCCGAGTTTGGTTTTTGTATCATTCGTGAAAGGTTATTTCTCCTTGTATTTCTATGAGTATTTTGATGGATTATATGTGGTCTATATGGTTGTACTTTCATTAGTATTTCTATCCCTATTATGCTTGTTATGTATATGCTTTATGAAAACAACTATGTATCACTTTCACCATGTTTTTACTTGTAATTGAATGATCAATGTATCTATGGAATAATGGATGGAATGGAAGTTAATGTGATAAGGAATCAACGCTTCATGGTGAATCTCAGATAAGTATGAGACCCTTATGCTCAGACCTGTTATTTACACCTGTAGTTTACATATTCATGATATGTTTGACGAAATGCCTATCATGGCTAGTAGGGGTCCAGTCAAGGTCTTAAATAAGTATTTTCTTTAGTACTTTCATTTCCATATTATTTTACTATTCTAAAGGGATGGTTCAATTCTCGGCAGTGACCTGGGCTCTGGCCCTAAAAAAGTGGCTCAAATCCCGAGAGCGTTGGTATAGAACTGACTAAATGAGTCTTTGGATACTGGCAGGTAAGCCTATGAGAGCGACTCTAGGTTTCTGGACGCTGTCATGCTTATAGCATGAGAACTACTAAGGCTTAAGTTGTCCAAAATTTCAGTGGGACCCAAGGGAAAGTTGTCAGAAGTGTTTGATTGGTTCGCGAGTGTCATGCGGAAAGAGTTAATCTTGCGGACAAAACCAACCTCCCTAGAAGCCTAAGACTTTCTAGTGACAAACAAGACAATTAAGAGCAATCCTTCTCTAAACATGCATTTACCATACAAGAAATCAAGTGTTTAGATCCTACATGTAGTCCAACGCTGTTGTAGTAGTCCAGCCTCATCGATCCGGATGAGCTCCTCTTTCACTTCGAAACCTACATTCACTAACAATCAAACGATTACATAGCACCTAAATATCTTGTAAAATAAAACATATTCAACATACAGACCAAGGAGTATATGAAACAACTCATTAATAACAAATTGTTGAGAAGAATGGACTTATTTCTATTAATAGGAAACAAAAGAAACCATTACAACCTGAGCCTTGGTGTTGTGCAAGTTCCTCCCAGGGTCCAGCAAGAGTTTTCCTTTACTTTGATAAGCTCACCCACTTCCAAATGAAACAAGAAAGGATGGTAATCTCTCCTCACAAGCTTCTACAAGGAAGTCCTAATTCCAGCAGCATCTACCCTTTGGAATGTTCAGCTTTCAACCTCCCCTCCTCTGGCCCAATACCTTTATTTATAATGTTCTATAGGAAGTTAATCAGGTCCAACATGAATGGGATAAGCCCCTCTTTTGGATGGGGTAGCTCCTCTCTTGATGGGATAAGTTCCTCTTTCATAGGGGTACATGAACCATGTGGAGGCGCTCAATACACATCAAACAAGCTTCTAGAATGCTCTAGAAATGACCACAAGTAACTTTTTTAAGATGAAACTCGCGCTTTTTGACCTTTACAAGAGTACACACCCACCCCTTTACATACAGAGCGTGCAAGGACGCAGGTATTGTGAACTTGGGATGCGTACACGCAGGTGAGGTAGAGAGAAACTACATACCCAGAGATAAACATGTTTTTAATGACTTTCTCTCTTTTTTGAAGTTTGACATGGAGAGCAGAGGTATGAGGCTTGCCAATGAGGATAGTATGACTGTTGATGGAGCCATACTAACTGTAGATAGTCATGGTGACAAATTTTAGTGTAACAGGGAGTGAACTGAAAGGATGCACTTGAGTCAATCAACCATGCCTCATGATCTACATGTATACTTGAAGAAGCCAGGTACACATCCCCACCTTCATCTGAGGTGGCTTTTGCCTCTATAGAAGGAGCATCATCAGATCCCTTTCCTTTATCAGGAGCTTTAGATTTATAGTCCCTTTTGTAGTGCCCTTCCTTTCCGCATTTCGAGCACACCACCTTTACAGGTTTTCTTGGAGATTTAAATCTCCCTCTAGATTTAGATCTCCTACTCGATGTATTTTTTTATTTTTTTATTTTTTCCTATTCCCTGATCATCCTTGTATAGCATCACCATTCTGGCTCTCCATATTTTTCCATCTCATTTCCTCCTTCATTAAGGATGAGGCTATTTCATTAAACTACAAGACAGTTGCAATACTACCTATTGCAATAACCAGAGTATCCCATGAATCTAGTAGAGAACACAACAAACTGATGCACTTATCTTCATCTGGAATTTTAATATCAATAGATAATAACTGACTTACCATAGTATTAAATGTGTTTAGATGCTTTGTCACTGAGTCTCCATCTTTCATCCTCAGGTTATACAACTTTTTCTATAGGAACAGTTTATTCACCAGATACTTAGATTGGGTACAAAGTCCCTAACTTGTTCCACAAAGCCTTCATCATGGCTTCCTATGATACATTCAGCAATACTGAATCTGAAACACACAATCATATTTTGCTCTTTTCCTTCTGATCCAACTTCTTCCATTCTTCATCGGACACTCCCGTTTATTTAGTACCTAGATCTACCATGATCCACTGATATTTATCCACCAACAAATCCTCCATATTGAGTTTCCATAATTCAAAACTCTGACCATTAAATTTCTCGATCTCTATCTTTCCATTGCTCGCCATCTTCTTTCGCCACCAGAATTGATCTCGCAGATCTCTCACTGAACAGTGTCTACCACAGGCCCGAGTGAAACCCCTCAGCAACAAAGGCATCCAGTTGAAGCCAAAATAGATCTAATACCAAATGTAGGTTTTAATCCCATATATAAATTACTTGCATACAAATTCTTAAACACAGAAAATAAACAATGCTAGAGAATAACACATAAAATACATATACAGAGATAGTTTCCCATGGATCTCAAAACCAGGACTACCATCTTTATTTTTCATTATATTCCTTTCAAAGTTAGAATACATATTTATACATGCCAAAGCATCCAATACCATGGACCGAAAAACCATCGCATCCAAAACCATGGACCGAAAACCATCATGTCCAAAACCATGTGCGAAAATCATACACAAAACCATAGGTAGGTCTACCCAACATAATATAGGGTCCAAAAACAAAATTTTCTGGGGCGCTACCTCGAACCCCATAGAGTGAGGTTATTTGCACCAGTCAAACCCCTTGTGACTCCCCCCCACTACACAATTGGCAAAACAAAGGGGGGGCTCCACCCCCCTTCTAACCCGTTGTTTAACTACGTGGGCTAGTCATGGAAAGAATATAACACAACCCAAGAATATATGTATAATCAATGATGACTTCAATATAATTACTTGTTTAAGTGAAATGAAAGGAGAAATACAATATGTAGTGCCTAAATAGGAGGACCTAAGGAACTTCATCGACAGTGAAAATAGGGTGGAAATGAGAACCACTAATGGGATTTTGATGTGGAATATTAGATGAGGTGGGTCTATACATATATCTTTTAAGTTGGATCATTTCTTTATGTTAGATTACTTGTTGTCTTGTGGCAATGATATAACCATGGATATTGTTCTCTTAGTGGTCTTGAATAACTAGCCCATTTTCCTTTCATGGAGAAATTTTGGAAAACCTCTCAAACACCAATTTTGATTTGAACAGTTTTGGCTCGCTAATCCTAATCCCATTAGAAAAATTCAAGACTTGTGACACAACATCAACCACATAAAATTCTCCAAAATGTACATCATTCGACACAAAATAAAATAACTAAAGTCCCTTGTTAAATAATGGAAAAAGGAGGAATTTGGAAATATTTTCTAAGAGACACATGCTCTGGACAAGGAAATGGCTTCTCTTCAATAGTAAATCATCACCAAGGGTCACATGGAGGAGTTTGGGAACAAATAAGCTTCACTCACTAGGAAACTACAAGATTGATAAAAGAACGAGGAGAACCTCTAAAAAAATTAATCCAAGAGCATTTTGCTAAGGTATGGTGAATGAAATACATCCTTTTTTCATTGGTCTGCTATTCAGGATGACTCCCACAACTTGATCACATCTCTAGGTATTAATACTAGGAAAATTCAAGAAAAACAAGATGATATGGAAGCTACCCTATTGGATTATTACTCCTATCTTCTCTCATATCCATAGTCATAATGCAAAATATGCAATCAATAATATCACAACATGTATCCCCATGTTGGTCACTGAAAGACACAATTTGGTTCTTATCAAACACATCAACACCATTGAGGTCAATGATGAAATTAATTAAATGGAAAATGGAAAAACACTTGGACTGATGGCTTCATAGTTTCCTTTTTCAACCCTTGTTTTCAATTTATTCACTTTAATATCCTTGAAGTTATGAAGGATTCCAGACCTCATAATTGTATCCTACCAACATTCAACTCCACATTTCTCATGTTGGATCCTAACAATGAGAATGCACCTTCACCAAGTAAGTTTTTCCCTATATCTCTCTATAATTTCATTTAAAAACTTATTTCAAATGTGATTGTTAATTTCCTTAAGGCCATCCTCCCACTCCTCATTTCTCCTAAGAAAACCTAGTAAGTGGAAGGAAAACATGTCCTTGATGGAATCAACCTTTCCCATGAAGTGATGCATTCCCTCAAAACCTTGAAGAGACCTGACATACTAATCAATTTGGATCTCTCCAAAACCCTCAATGAACTCAATTAGGACTATATGGAAAGCTTCCTCTTGGTATTTGTCTTCTACACCCATGGGACTCAATTGGTATTGTCCCTTGTCACCATGGAATTTTTCTATATTCTTGTCAATGAATCCCCTTATCACACCTTCAAACCCTCTCGATGGTTCGGACAAGGTGACCCCATCTATCATTTTTCATTTCATCCTCATGGAAGAAATACTGAGAAAATCCAACAAGGCTACTCTCCAACAAGGAAAATTGCAAGGCCTCACTCTCTATGATAACATCACCCTCCCACTAATAATTTCTTGATGATACAATCCTATTGAACTGCCCATCTATTAGATAAGCCAAAGTTGTCAAAGTAATTCTAAGCCTTTTCTCAGAGGCCTCTATAACCTCCATCAATCTAGGAATTTCTAAAATATACTTCTTCAACACCCCTATCATCACTTAGGAAAATCCAAAATATAGTTATTCAACATCCCTGTCATCACTCAAAGGAATATCAATATAATTCTTGAATTCACTCATGCCATCCTTCCTTCCAAGAATTTGGGAGCCTCCCTAATCAATTCTACCATAAAGCTCTCATCACGGAGAGAATTCTTGGAAAACATTAGAAGTAAATTTGATAATTGGACCTTCCACTTGTTGAAGATAGTTAGCAAACTCATTCTCCTAAGATTGGTGCTCCAAGCAATGCCCACTTAAGTGTTCTCATTTCTAAGAATCCCTAAATAGGTCTTAAATTCCATAAGGAACCTCCAAAAAAAATTCTATGCAGAGGATACCATCTCCAGTAAAAATGGCCCTTATTCAAATTAAAAGCCCTATGCCTTCCCAAATATATCAGGGGATTAGGTCTATGTGATCCATAAATATTTGACAAAGTGTTGGGAACAAAAAATTTGTGGCATTGGTTCAAACATACAGTGGAGTCATGGGCCCATGTTTGGTACAGAAAACATGCTCTAGAGACTAAAAAGCAGAATCTAATACACTTATCCTCATAGGTTCAAGGATCCCTCATATGGAACATGACAAGATGGATGCATATTTTCTTGGATGTCATAGATGGGAATTAGCTAGATTATGGGAAGACGCTTGACAACAATTTCCTAACATCAGTATCTTTCAACTCCATCAAATTCAAGATTTTTCTCAAATATCTTGAATTATTTATGTCCATCAGTATTTTAGGAGCATGAAAACCCACCCATACAGAAATGGAAGATTTTGACACTTTGGGAAGAAGAAAAATTTGAACCAAATAGGCTTGATCTAGAACAATAACTAAGAAAAAGGACTACAATACAACAAAAAAGTTCATTGGTGAGGGTCGAAAAATTTCACCAGAAGCTCATTGGTGATGGTCAAAATGGCTCCCATCACCGAAAATGAACGTCATCGAAGGTGGCATCACCAAAAATATAGGTGTTGTGGTGAGATTCAAGGTATATCACGAATACTAATTATAATGATAGATAGTGACTGTCACCATTTCATATGAACAACAATGATTTATGGTGATGGACCTTTGATGGCCCTCACTATTGATGCATATATATGGTGACATTTGTTAACAATCACCTTTTTATATTTTGGTGAGGGTTGAAAAATGTCGCCATAAGCTCATAGGTGATGGTCAAAATAGCTTCCATCACCAGAAAATGAATGCCACCAAAGGCCGCATCTCCAAAAGTATAGGTATTATGGTGACATTTAAGGTCTATCACAAATAACGATTATAGTGACAGATAGTGACCATCACCAATTCTTATGAACAACAATGATTTATGGTGATGCAACTTTCGTGACCCTCAATATTGATGCATATATATGGTGATGTTCATTAACTGTCACCATTTCATGTATAAAAAATGACTTTTGATGATGGCCCTTTAACGACCATCACTATTAACACATATAGGGACATATAGTGAATGTCACCATTCCCTATGAATAATAGGGCACAATGGAATCGAACCACCAACCACCTACTTGTAAAGTAGGTGCTCTTCCATTGAGCTAGCATCCTTGAAAGAATTAGACATTAAAACTTGATAAATTTTGAATTTTAAAACTTTAATTAAATTATAAAACTTTTTAAAGTCTCGTTTGTTTCATTGGCTCAGCTAGCACAAACAATCATCCAATAGATGCAGAACATAATTGTTTTTGAACAAGGAAGCAAGTTTCACATGATTAATACACTCAACCACCTAAATAATAACATCGAAGTTGATTCTTTAAACTTGACACAAACCAAAGTGCAAACCAAAAGTCCCCATATTCTATGGCTCTTCTAATACAAGTTTGCAGATGAAGGAAATCACTGAAGAACTTAAAAAATTGTATACAACTACAACAAAAATTGATGAAAAGAGACATTATAACTATTATTATGATTAAATATCGACATCATAGAGTAGGCAATTCAATGAAGAGATTGAACATGATGGATCCAACATAAGATCTAGAGGACCATTCTCACATGGGCTCCATGAATATACATACCATTGCAATGTGCCTCTTCTGAATACCCCAAAAATTCATATAGAACTCCAATGATATGTAAAGGAGGAAAATGGGCATTATAACATAACTATAAAGGTTCAAATCTTGCAAGGCAAGTAAATTATGTATAAAAATTGGACATATGGAGTAGACATTAGATCTTGTGCATGGGACTAGCATGGGCTTCCCAAATATACATAACTCCAAAAAGTGAATATTTTAAAGCACCAAAAATTAACATCAAAATTCAATAATTTATCTAGTAGAATGGGAGCTTCAAGTACTTAAATTACTTTTCTCTGTATATGTTGTATAGATTCATTAAAAAGTTAGAGAGTATTCATTATATCCAATAGGAATCAAGAAAAAAAACTAGTTATAAATGCTAGACAAATGCCTAAACACAAAATTATCAAGACAAAAGCAACTTATTTTTCTCTTTCAAAAAAGAATATGATAAAACAATAAGAAATTAAAAACATTAACCACCATATTTCAATCGTTAGTAAATTAAAATATGAGCCAGCCTTTTTATTGAAACAACAGACCACAAAAATGTTAAAAACTAAATTCAACATTTAATTATCCTTGAACAAAATATTTTCACTTAAGAAATCTAGATGATAGAATACCCACAACTTACCTCGAAAACGAGAATCCAAACTTAATTTTATTATTCAAAGAGAATAAAAATACTGATGAAAATTCATAAGAAAATAAAATAATTGTTGATGTTTTCTCTTTGAATATATAAATATTTCAATGAAATAATCACTTTGTCTAGTCAACAGGTTTCCAAATAAAAGAATAGTACCTTTTGGAAAGTTAATAGTTCTAGATGCCACAACATTCCAGACAATATTGGACATTATAACTTCTTTAAAATGGCTCATGACAACTAATCCCTATAACATTAATTCCTTCACCAGTTTCTCTTCAGCTTATGAGCCTCTAAGCGAGAACATTTCGACCTTGAGGCTTAAAATCACTGCCATATAATTAGGGATATGTTATTTTACTTTAGAAACATGTTAGTAATGAGTTCCAACATAGACAAGTAACAATCTAATTAAAATTGACAGAATTGTAGATCAGAGGTTAAAATATTTGTTATGAGGTGATTTCATTCTTTCACAAGCACACTGGAGTTACTTCAGCATGAAATAGAATGTTTCTAATGACCAAGGGTCAATATTGAAGGCTTTGAAGCCCATCACAAAAGATTTCATACATCAAATAAGAGGAGAATAAAGAAAATTCTCTTCAAAATAGTTTGAGAACATAATTTGGTCCATTATGAAGAAATGAACTCATTTAAAATTCTATTAAGTGTTCAGTTTCCCATTATATAGTATTAAGTAGATGTTTCATAACCTATGAGAACATATTGTTGCATTAAAGCCTAGAAAAAATCAAAATTGAATTATGAATAATGCAAAGAAGTGTTTCAACAAGTGCGCTTAATAGTTAAAATTGTGTTATATACTTGTAAATTAGAGAAATAGACAATTTTCTTCCCCATAGATGTAAATTAAAGTAAGACCCAATATTACTCCTCGATTCATATCTCCATTTTACCAATTTTAATGAGTAAGAGCTACTTAAAACATATTTCTAAACATTGTTTTAGTAGACCTACTGATATGGAAAACTCAATAATGGGCGTTCTTCCATTGTTTAGAAAAAATTTAAGCCTTAAGTAGCTCTTTATTCATTTTATCATCCTATGATTTTTCCTCTGCAAAACCTAGATAAGCTAACCCATTGCATTTGTGACAGCAAATTGTGTAAACTCCAGAAAGTTGTTAGAAAACTTATGAAAAGTGCCTAGCATGGGATGCCTATCTAGCATATGTACATTTCTTATTTATAGCAACAAAATTGCCATAAACCCAAAGACGATGATACAATACCTTGCAAGATATTTATATCCAATGGTAAATCATTGGCCAAATTCAACCAAGTAGGAACTTTAGATAATAACAAGCTCAAATTCATAAGTGTGGATAAAAGGGTGGTTGGAAACATGCTACTAGAAAGGGAACCCACAAAAAATATCTATTTACTATAGATCGTGTGAAGAAGCGTAGATTCAGTTTGTTAGTTCCAAAGAATCTATGGAATAGTTTCATGAAGGTTTTAAGAAAACTTTAATGATAATTTTCAAGAGGAACAAGGCTCCTAGTTTCAAACTTGTCAAAGGAAAGGAAATGTTAACATTGAATTATAATCCACCATATATGAAAAAAAAAAAAAATTGGACATTTAACAGGTTACATCTAATCAATATCAATAACTAAGTCTATGTTAGTTGAAATTATAAGTAAATACACTATGGAAAAATTTGGAATTGTTTCATGAAATGCCTTATCATAGCAACTCTCATTTGGAACCGACCAATAATATATGGAATTAGATAAAATCAATTGTATAATGTGTATGAAGTTTATATGCATATGTATAACAACCCACTCACTTAATTTCACCATTTGAGCTCTGATGTAGTGAGTTATTACAGACTTAATGTGCCACACCCTTTTTGCAATGATAAATCACTCTACTTTAGAACTAGGCTCTAGCTCTAAACTTGGGATAGCATGTTATGTACCCTTAATGGACAGTTTTCAAATGCTGGAAACTTTAATTTCATAATTGTGTCGATATTTAAGTGGAGCACTCCTTATCTTCGGCTCATCTACTTCCATGGTCATAGAGTATCCTTTGTATGTGACTCCTACAATGATAAGTCTATGGACATCAATTCTGTTATAGGAAATGAGTATTTGACATGGGAAAACTACAACCTAGTACCTGATACTATATTTTTGTGTTCATAGTTATTCATTGAAACAGTCTTGTGGGAAAGACACAATAGGATCATTGAATTTTAGAGGCCATAAATTATGTTCTAGTGATGTAAGGTATTGATTCAGGTAGTTGCGATAGTGCCAAAAACTGATGACAAGATTAATTTTAAGATTTTTGTCTCTCCTTTGCATCCATAGCTTTACAATATAGAGACATCCCCTTCATTACCTAAATCAATAAAACCTTGGTATGATATACGTCAGTATTGGTTGAATGTTAGGTAGAACAATTCCTAGCCTTGAAATAAAGTGGACTTGGCATTGCCTTATTTGGCTGATCTAAGAATAAAATAGGAATTAGATCTAAGGGTAAATATGCCTCCAACAACTTGTAGTTATTTGATCATTAATGCTTAGTCATAAGACTTGTTCATATCAAAATCTAGTGCTAGTTGCTTTAGATATTAATGAAGTATGACATTGTTGTAGCATGTTGACAATATCTGTCAAACAACAAGCCCTAGATATCACAACAATTCTCACCATTTTATCCTAGAAAAAATAAAGAGTAATAGAATCATTATTTCCTCCCATCCCCCACTGAATTTCCCTAAAATTTGGTAGTGCTCCCACATGTTCTCCTTGTATTTATCCTTGCTCCCATGATCCCCTTCCTTGGAAGTTGGTGGAACATAGATGTTTCGTATTATGCATAATTTATATTATATATAGTGTACATTAAATATAATTATATATAAATATAACTTTATATATTATCATTTTATAATATATAATTTTTTTCTTCAATTTAACATATCAATATGTATATGCCCATGGGGCATAGAATAGACGGTGATGGTGTGTACCATTAATTCACTCCATGATGTGAAGATCACCAGTTTGAAACTCTGTGGGAACAAATCTAGTCATGTTAAAGGCTGGTGTGGCCCAAGCGACGTGCAATCCCTAGGTGATTTTGACTGCTTAGATATCCCTGGGTCGTAGTTTCTCAAGCCAAAGCTTAATCATGTATTTATATCTGGAGGACACAGACAACTTGAAAAAAAAATGTATCAATATAGATATACTTAATGATTCCTAAAAAATTGGGTGGAACTTCTAACCATATTAGATATTTGTATCCCCATTCCCAACACCCCAATATTCTAGAAACTCACACAACATAGAATATCCTTTTGTAATTGTGTTTATAAAAATATTGCCAAGGTATTAACAATGAGATTGAATGAGGCCTTTTCACAGGTAATCTCTCCTAAAAAATTTAGATTCCCACTTGGAAAGAAAATCCATGAAGCCATAGGATTTACTCAAAAAGTCCCACGCAAAATCAATCTAGAAAAACGACAGCTTTGGTTATCATGTTGGACCTTTTCAAATCATATGACAAGACAAACTAGTTATATTTTAGTATGATGTTAATACATACGAGGCTCAGTTATCTAGCAGTTAAGTGAATTATGAGATGTGTCATAATTGCATAAGTGAATTATGAGATGCTGTAGAAGTGAGTCATGAGATTTGTCATAATTGTCTCTTCTATTATGCTATCAATGGAGAAACATCTATATTCTTCACGCCTCCAAGGGGTGTAAAACAGGGTTGTCCACTCTCACCCCTTCTATTTTTGTTGGTCAGAGAAGGGCTTTGTCGAGAAATTTTGGAAGTAAAACCATTGGTATTATTTAAAGGGGTCAAAGTGAAAAAGAAATTTCTTCTAGGTCATTTACTATTTTTCAATTATATATTATTGTTCTCTGATGGTTTAAAGAGGGAAGCTAGAAAATTCAGAAACTTCTCAAAATATTCCACTGCTGAAAACATCGCAATGTTCCAATTTTTTCACTGAAACGATAATGTTGCACACAAATATTATGATATTTTCATCCCCAAAATTATCATGTTATAACTGTACAGCAAATGAAAATATCACTCACACATAGAGGTTCATAAATGTTCCTTTTTAAAATTTTTCATCATTTTTGTATTTGTTTCTTTGCGATATTTTCTTAATGCTCCCAATATTTTTCTTTCCAAATGATCAATGATATTTTCACCGATAGGATGATTTCAACATTGGTTTGAATGTGAACTCAAAAGGACTCTTGAAGCCATTGTTTCCTTCTCAGCTTTGACTTGCAAAAGAGATTAAAATACTTAGGTTTTATTCTCAAGACAAATGGACACACAAAATGTGGTTAGGGATTATTGTTGAGAAAAATAGAAAAAAATGATTCATATCTTATGTAACATATGGTTCTGAAGATGTGTAGGCTAACTCTTGCGAAGCCTCTCCTTGAAGCCATCCCCATGTATTGGCATTCTCTAGCTTGAATCCCAAAGGGAATGCTTTAAAGAATTATAATAAATTATTGCAATTTGTTATGAAGGGGTAAAGATGAAGGAGGTGGGATTCCTTTGGCCTGTTAGTAGTCCATAGCTCTTCATGAAAACAAGGAAGATAAGGTTTGAAGCAAATACAAGCATTTAGAAAGGCTCTAGTTGAAAAACATCCTTGGAATCTCATTACAAAGGAAAACATTCATAAATCTATTAATTATTAGGATTCAAGAAGTACGTTGCCCCTGCTTATTTATTAGACCAAATAAGGACTCCTTAGAAAAGTATTAAGAATGTTTCAAATCACTAGAAAGCCATAGCACTAACCTTTCCTATTGTGAGAAACTCCTTTACATGGAAAAATGATAATGAGAAGAATGTAAGGATTGACTTAAATCTAATTACGGGATGTGTTGAACAAATATTCTAGGTCTTAACCTGATAAACAATTTTTCATGAGATAAAATAGAAGCATTTTTTTACTTTATATCAAATTGTGTATACTAATGATATAAATGTTTTCTAGTGGGTTTAGGAATCAACATAATCTATCAATTTGGGTGGATAATGAAAGGATTCAAAGGATTCCTTGATGTGGGCTAAAAATAATGTTACGCATATGTACATTATAAAGTCAGCTATATATATTTAATGGATATTTTTGGTAAAGAAGATATGTGATGCTAGAATAAAATAAAAAAAATAAAGACACCTAAGAAACAAGAACCTTCCTATGGATCAGAATCAGAGATAAGGTTTCAACATGGGAAGGCTTACAAACAAGAGGAAGACAGAGACCCAACATGAGGGATGTGGAAACGATTACTCATTTAGTTATTCATTGTCCACATGATTAATATCTGTAGAAATATCTAGAAAAAATAACAGGAATCAACAATTCTTGAAGAGGTACTTCGACGGAAGAATGCCTTAGATCTTGGTTTGAAAAATAGGAATTAAAATATTTTAGGGAAATTCTATGTCCTGCTAAATGGGGTATTTGGCTAGTATATGATGGCCAAAACTTTGAAGGGAAAAAAATTCAAACTTCCAAGGTTTACAATCAGGTCTATGGCATTTTTCAATGAATGCAAAACAAATTTAAAGGTAAGACACCAATGGCACGCGTGAGACATATATATTGACAAATCCTCTCCATGAATTTTCTTTGATCATGCTAGACAAGGACAAGATAATTTTAGGAATGCAAGAGGCCTTTTATTCCCATCTGAAGAGCCCCTCATCAAATTCAATTCTATTCTAAGGAATTGGGTCAAATAATTACACTGAAGTAATGGTCCTTCATCTTCTCTTAAAAAAATCCATAGACAAAGGGCTAGGAAACTACGTGTATATGGGAACTACTTGGTTATTGAATAGATGAAAGGGGAGATTAAAATTAAATGTATTCAGCTGGAATATTTTGGCAAATCAGTTAAAAACAAAATCATCCTTGTTCACTGCCATGTCGCACACTCATCTGTAATGTGAACACAATATGGTGGCTAGTGCACTTTCAAAATAAGGTCAACAGGTTGAAGTTGGAATATCTATTTTGGAAGAATCTACCTCTGGTGGCTTTGACACAATCAAGGTCTTCCATCTTTTGATTTGAAGGCTAGTGATGAGGAGTCATTCTCACTGTTATTTGTTGTAGATTATGCATTGTAATTTTCTCAGGACAATCATGAAACTTACTTTTGGCACCTATATTTAAAAGATAATCTCAAGTTCTTAACAATGCAATGTAAGGGGAATTTCTTTTCTTTAAACTGTGAATTTTTTAATCCATATGTATCCAGAGGAAAAAATGAAAAGCTATTTTATGTTCATCTTGTTTTGTACACATTCCTAGAGCAAAAAAAGAATATGATTTCCATTCATTATTTTCAATAGAAATTATGATTTTTTCTTAGGAAAAAAATTGACCTTGTACTATGATTTAGACAATCCAAACAACAAAGCATCCAACTTAATATGTAGCTATCTAGAAAATTGTCGTTAATTTACATGAATTTTCAAAATATGAATAGAAGAAAATCCAAGATATGTAACATTTTGGCTAAATTAATGCATGAATGAGAAGACAAATATATAGAGCTAGAATTTGAAAAATAGCAACATTCACATTTACAAACCATGATTAACTTCAACTGTCATATTTCATATTCGGAAAAAATTAACCCTTTCCTTCATTAATTCTAGAATAGATAGGAAATTTTGCTAAAGGTAGATGAAAAAGAATGTTAGTGCAAAACATCCTTGAGTAGATTGAAGAACTAACCAGCTAATACTTCTAGAATTTTAGGAGATACTTCCATTTAGGACACATATAAGAAAGCGAAGGAGATCTTATAATTTACATATTTGACTTGTCGAATATATTCAAGTCCATTCTGAGCTAGTCCAGATTCAAATTCAAGCTCTTCAACAAGAAACACACTATCACCAAAATCATCTTGCTCCTCATATCGCAGATTATTATTTTGTTGAATGTTTTCAATATTGCTTTATAAAATTTGAAAATGTAGCTCTTCGTAGTGCTGTTAGTTTGATTTTATCAGCAACAATGTACCAACAAAATATATTTTGACAAAAATATAAGATACTCATTGGTACATTGGCAACAATGTTATGATGGAGATGAGTAAATAAAGGCAAAGGCTTATGATGTGTTACTTATTTTATACATATTAATCGTTCAGGAATGATACAAAGAACACTAATACTAAGAGAATTGTATCCTTGAACATAAGAAAAGTGATAATTAAGAGCAGTTTCATAACACACAAGCAAACTATACATATTTAAACCACAAAACAAAACAATTTTGGCAGATGTCTATAATGAACCTCATAATGGTATTGAATTAGAGATAAAAACAATGTCAGCATTTGAGAGAGCTAAGCAACAATTGATTTTTATTTTGATCAGGTGAGACTATGGTCTCAAACAGAACTGTGTACGAGGAAACAAAGAGTTATGAAGTTTCACTCAGATGCAAACTGCAATACTATATCCCCATGGTATAGATTGTAATTGATGAAAAAAAGCTAAATATGATGAAGAAAAGTTATGTCTACAAAAGCGAAGAACCATCTTATTTTTGTTGTCATATAAATACAACTCTACAACTCTGAACTATAGAATTTCCGGCTCGCTAACATTGTTGTAGACCTGATGTTTTGTAGCACTACTCTCAGAGCCTTTTCATAGTGAAAATGGGGTCGATTTTGAATTCCATTGTAGGGAATCTACATATGGATGGCTTGATTCTGGGGCTCTCTATGAGTTCCCAGGAGCGTCAATCACAATCGCATTTTTTTCCAATTTTTGGGATAGAGTTGTGTCTTCTCTGAAGACAAATTCTTGGAGATAAATTTATTGTGACCATAGGAGGGGGTTGGAGAAAAAAAATAAAGAATAGAGTAGTGGTCTCCTTGTTGGTTGATGTTTCCAAAGAAATCCTTGAATGTTGCAATGAGCCTGGTTACAAAACTTTGACATAAAATTCAAATGAGAGATCCACCACTCAGGTTGGATATGGTGCAATATATGTTGGGATGACCTTTATACATTGTCCTGATGGCACCATAGCAATCAAGGGCCCTCTTTAAAATTGTTTGGTGAAGGCCCGACTTCTCTCCAGTCATCCTAAGAAGCAGACGGTTTTGGGGAGTTGTATGAAGAAGAATCTAACCTTCCCCCAAGTTGTAATCAGGGATTCAATTCTTTAAATTTTCTCAGTTCTTGTGAAACCCCTCTTAGGGGGATATTATGTTTGTAAGTGCGAGTTATGGATCTAGTCTCCTCCCTTGTAGCCAAGATTCAAGAACGGACTAGGATCCCCTCTCCCTTATGCATCTCTTTTATGAGGGCGACAACTTCATAACACTAAGAAAACAAATGATTAAACAAGAACTATGTGAGGGAAATCAATATGAAAATCAACATGAAAAACACACTTAACAAAATAGAGTGAATAAATCCGAGAGTTAATTAGAGATTATTGGCGGGAAATCTACATTCACTTCCATGGGAATTCAAAAATAAAAATCAATATGAAAAACGAACATAAAACATATCATAAGGACTCGTATTTTATTAGAGAAATTACTTGATAATTCGGGTAAAACGACCTCTAGGGATAAGCATGGAGTTAACATGCAATTGGGTGACTCACCTTATCAATCTTAGAAAGAACATATTTTACTGAAAAACGAATGACAAAAAGGATAGTGTTGACATTGTTGGGATTAGGGGGATTGGTAACATCTCCATGAGGAGGAGTAAGTTGGATGAAAGTGGCCTAAGGTTGAGGTACCATAGTTGGAGGTGGTTGGAAAACTTGTAGAGGTCCCCATGGAATTCCTGATACCCAGCCTATTAGCGGCGCAAGATTTTTTTTGACCTGTTGTTTACTTACTACTATTTATACCCAGTTGGAAACTCACAAAGAATAGAAACAACTATGGCCTAGAAAAAATGAGAAAAACCATAGAAACATATTTTATTGCTTCATCAATTGGTTGACCGGTTGCTGCAGCGAGAAAAGAAAAATCTCCATCCACTACGATAGACTTGTCTTCATCGCATGTGTTTGGTGCGATCCATAAATAGAAAGAATTTGATTACAGACTCTGTGTTTGTGCGATTCCATACTTACAGTGGTGAAGTGTTTTCAAATGATGGATTTGATGAAATAGTAGCGAAGGAGCTTGCCTAAAATATGATGAAAATGTAATTGATTTTGAATCAGAATTATGGCGTGCATGTACTCTCTGTGTGGGAGACTAAACATGGGGTGAGAATGCATTGATGTTACAAACGAAACATACCTTGGTGCCGTCAATAGACTGAATATCCAATGAAGATCCAATGGTGGGGTTTGATACTAGGTCTACTATTCGTAAAACCCTCATTCACAACTCTCTACAATCTTGTTTAAAAATCTTGTTTAAACGCAACTTTTTCAACATATTTCCAATAAGTTTTCCTTAATTTGGGAAACCCACATCCCTCAAATACCTCAACGATTATCGATATTCTCCAAAACTTTGTACATACTAATAGCTTCCCTACATGTGATAACTGGTCAACTTGCAACTCCATAGCACATTACTACCATGTAGAACTCATAAATATCGATGATAGGTACAAAACAAATCTAGTTTGGCTCTTGCATTTTGAAAAATGAAGACATCCTCTTTATTCCTGGAACATGAATGAATTAGCACTTAGATTTTTTAAACTATTGAAATTTTCCCTCCCATGGAACATGAATGAATTAGCATTTATCGTTTTTGAAAAGGTTGAATTTTTCCCTTGCCAAAAAACAATAGATACAATTTTAGTTGTATTTGAGCAGCTAACTAATCTTACTTTAACATATTTTTTTGGTATATATTCCAAAAAATTCATCACATAGTGGTATTTATCATAATAAAAATAGTTATCTAATTTTAAGGTTGGGTTTTATATGCAATGATTTTATTGTTAAACTTTACTATGCAAAATTTGAAATCTCTAAAAGGAAACAAGTGCTTTTAACTTGGTTGTACTAAAAACATTTATGTGTTCTTGAAACAAGTATCAGTTTCTTGGGGTATGTATCCTTCTCTATGTTAAATAAATTGGAATTTTTGTGTGAATGGGGTTGTAACACTGTTTGTTTTCATCTTGAAAAAATGGAGTCCTCTTCTAGTCACTCGTATATTTTAAGTTGTCATAATAAAACTAGGTTATTTTCCTTAAGATGTGAACATTTAATTTTAAGCAATGTGATAATTTAGTTTCAACGATGCATTAATAGATAAAATGAACATGTACATTTAGGATTCTAGTGTTATCTTATACTTGAGGCAAGAGTGCACGTCTAGGAAGACTCTAACAAGGGCTGAAGAGGTGGAATAGTTGTGAAGCAAACTTAAGACATTTGGAGATTTCCATGAAGGTGACTTGGAACTAGTACTAAGTGAACATTCCTTTATCAATGTTGATACCATCTCCTTGGCACCACCATTTTGCAAGATGAGGAAGAAATGTAAAATACATGGGTGACCCGCTAAAGAAGTTGGCAAGGTTGTTGCAACATATATAGATGTTTATGTCGTGTTTCAAAATGAGGTTTTGGAACTTAGAAGGTGACCATTAGAGTGTAGTCTAAGCACTTCTTTGCCTACCATATCTTAATGGTATATTGGACTTTTAGTCTATGTTAATGGAGTTAGTGCATTGTATTTAATGAGCACTAGCTATAATGTGTTCTATGAAGGGAAAAACGCCCACAAGTTAGAGATGACTTAACAATTTTGCATCATAACATGTGTTATGCCCTAGTTTGGAGGAGAGAGGTGGAACCATCTTAGAGTGTGATGGGTTGTTCCATCGACTTAGGTCCACTTACATGGGTTGAAGTGTAAAGGTACCCCGTGAGTTGATGAAAATGATTATAATACTTAACTATATAAAGTGTTTATGATATAAGATTAATGATTTTTTGTTGCATAATGGAAGAGGAAAATAATAAAGGAGAGGTGCTAAGGTTTGTTGTAAATCAATCAAAAGGAAGTGAAAATGTATTAGGTTAGGAGGATTGTTCAATTTGTCTCTTCAAATAGGACTAAATTTTAGTTGTGGCTAGGGAGTTGGCCTCATAAGAATTCATTGGGTACTCTAAAAATCCAAGACCTAACATATCTAAGCTAGTCGATTAGATAGATTCACCTTGGCAAAGGTTGCAAAGGCTAAGGTGTAAAACTCCCCTCTTTAATGTGAGTTTTAAACCATCCATTTGAGAATGCTAAAAACAAGGTCAAAATATTGAAAGGAAGTCCTTTATTTTATGAAAACTCAATGCCAATGGTTAATCCATGGTATGATTCTTGATATTTTGGTTTGGCCTTGAATGATGAGATCTATATATGGGTTAATTTATCAATTTGTGATTCCATTTATGTGTTGATCAGAAGATCTTAAGGGTTATAAGGGATAGAATTGTGATTTTCAATACCCCTCCCTTGAAACACTGTAAGAAGATGGTGTGCGCCATTTTTTGTCGTAATATTCAGCCACGATCTCTCTTGTGAGGATGTCGTTGAAGGGAGGGTATGCAAAGGAAGTGGAAAATATCAAAACTTCATGTTGATTCAAAGGAGGAGTATCTATTATAGGTGTCCCTAGATGTCTTAACAAAGGTGAAGGGGAATGGATTTTACCTCTGATTGCAACGCCTTCTATTCCATCATTTGAGGTGCTAGAGAGCATTGAACTTAAGAGTCATAGGTGAAAGTACATAAAGATCTTAAAAATTAGAAGGTTGGTGTGATTTATCGTAGGATTGATTGTTATGTAGTTGAATTTTTAGGTGATATTTCCTAGCCTTTGTTTCCATGGAACCCCAGTGGATAGTTCCTAGCATTTTGGTCATGCTCATGACATCTACGACATTTAATGCCCTCGTAGTCTAAAGTCTTAAGTGATCTAGTGGATTGAAATAATGTTGAGAATTGAAAGTGTGCAATATAGCTCAAAACATGTATGGTTGAATAGATCTTGTTGATCTGAATGCAATGTAACTCATTTCACTCAAATTCAACTTCAGATGCTCCCAGAAATGCATTTTGATCATTTTGGGAAACAACAAAAGAATAGGAAAAAGAGTTGCAGGTGCACCCACTGAGCAATTTGTAAACTGACTAGGCTATGACTTGGCATGTTGACTGGTCCTCCATTGGCCAAAATTAAGCAATTGGAATTAAGCAATTGGTTGTGACATGGCTTGTTTTTATTGGTTAATTGGTTTGGTGAAGTGGCCCAATGAGGGAGTGCTACATGGACCAACTAGTGGCTGCCAAGTGGTCTCCTCATGGCGGCCAAAATTTGTTTGAGGGCTGAACAAAACCCATGGGAATCGAACGTGTGACTAACTACCTATCAAAAAATCCCAACACTACAGTGCCACACTATATTACTTGTTATATGTTGTATGAAAATTTTATTTAAACTTTCTTGAAAGTGCATTTGGGGGGAGGGGTCAGGCTAAGCGCTAGCCCTTGGCCACCCCTACACCACAGGACCATGGGCAGGGTGTTATCGGGAATAGTGTCCACTCGGATGTTGCTATTCCCACTAAGACTGGTAGCTATCTTAGAAACAAACAAGTAAAGTCTACTTTCATTTTCCTTTATGAAAATAGATAAGAGTGAAAGAAAGGAGACCAACCTTAGTCTTGCGCTTGATTTCCTTGTTTGATTCCTCTCCTTCCTGATAGAGCTTTGCCGCTTCTTCTTCATCTGCCCAGCTTCTAAGAGCACCTGTGGAATCACAACAACATACTACTATCGAAGAAAAAAGATCTATATTCATAAATAACACAGGATCAGATATGTGTTAACCATACAAATGCATATATAAGCAAACATAGAAGAATATGGAGGAAAACTTGAATAGCTTTATTAAGATCAAGAGTAGCAAGAGGATTACAACCATATGTTCTGACCTAGCATCATCCTCCAGCAAGAAAACCCTTCTTCACCTCAAGTAAAGCTTAGATCACCCAACACTATGAAATTACACCAGAAAACCAACATCACTTCTCTACAAGATACAACATTCCCCCTTTGGATCTCTGTGATGAGAGATCCATATATAGATGATTGTAGGGAGGTGATTCATCTTCTAGCGTCTTTAGTAGTGTCCTCTCTCTGATAGTTCATGATTCCACTTGGAGAATGATGATCTCTTACTCATCCCTGGTCGAAAAAAGAGAGGCAAGTGTCAAAGGGGAAACTTCTGGAAGATTCCATGATCTTCCACCTCACAATTTGTCCCTGCCATTTGTCCATTCCTGACCATCGCACCCTATAGAGGAGCCATTCAGTATGCATCACACCCTGTACATTGGGAAGGTGATATGCATCGCACCCTCTGCACTGGGTTTTCAGTATGGTCCAATTTTGACCATTTATGAGCAGTTTTAGTGGAAGACTTCTGGGAGATAATAATCAGCTGACTGTTCCCTTAGGCAATGAAGCAACACTTAGGCTTAGGAGCCCTAAATTTATGGACTTATGATTGGGGTTGAAGTGCCCAAAAATGTCTATAATAGTTTCCCCCTAAAGCATGAGGTCGTTAATCTTTTTGATGTCGGGTGAAATGCTTTACCATGAGGATCCAAAGTTTTTTCGAGCTAGGAGGCAACCTGTAATAAGATACGATACAATACATTATTTCGACAACATTTTTCATGATCTAGCTGAGGCAAGCATTCCCATGCTCAACTTTATAAATTCATTTTCATGTACATAGGACAGACAATCGTCTGTGTGGCAAACTGATGATTTCAACTCATCATCCTTTGATTTGGATGATCATCTGTTTGGCAATGATGTACATTTGATGTCTTTATATTCCTGAATATATCGCAGCACGGATGGATGAAACTAGATCCAGGGTCTTCAAAACGCGTTCAATATTCACTCGAAGTACAAGTCAATCCATGTGAAAAATGTTTTGGAGTTGAATATGGAAAGACATCGCCTGATTACCAGCCAATGATGTAAGTTGTTAACAAGCGCGAGAGGAATCACCAATAATGACAATGACCCTCAATGTACTAAAGTACAACTTGCGTGGTGTGAAAAAGGACTTGGCATCGAACGCCATGCAAAATCTCTCGGTCGAAGGCCATTAAAGTAAACCTATCGCCGAAAGTGAGAAACTTGCCATTGAGGCATGCAAGCTTCAAAGTACTGAAAGGGTTGTTCCTAAGTCAACTTCTTAGATAATGAGCTGATGTCGACAAGAAGTGACTCGTCGCAGGAGGGCCTTAATGAATCCCACATCAATGACATGGAAAGAAGCAAATGATTTTGGAGGTGAAAACAATCTGACGATATAGGGTTCAGGGCGGCGGTCATGAAAGGATGGAGCATGAATGTATTGCAGTGGGTGAGACATAGGAGAATTGTCTGAATGAATTCGCTTGAACATATCGGCGACATTGACAATGGATTGGTAGTGTTAACCCCAAAGATGTATGGTGTGATGGACCATTGGTGATGACCAGTGAATGGAACAACCCAACCTGGCTTGGATGTAGAAAGAAAGTGTCATGTTCAAGAGCGACTTGCTACCAATAAAGCTTTTTCAAGTTTTCTTCCCAATTTTCCCCAGTCATTGCTGACTAGTACCTCTTTATTTTTGTCAAGATTGAGGAGGATAACATATTACTGTTCTATAATTTTCCCTTCGGGCGAACCTGTCGCTATACTTTAGCGAGCCTAGTGACAGTGAAACTCGTTCTTGTCCATTTGGACGAGTTTGTCGCTATTCGGTTTTAACGAAAAAGATAACTCGGTCCTTTTCAATTTTAGAGAGTCTGAAAGGGAAGGAAAGGAGACTCCAAAGATTCTTTTTCATCATTTAATCCCTTAAGTCCGGAAAAGCATAAAATAATACGAAAGGGATGAATTTTCGATAGTTTTAACGAGCTGAACAGGACAAGCGCTCAATATTTTTGTGTAATAATCCCTCAGGTAAAAAAAAATTAAAATCTAGAAGAGGGATGGCACTTTCGATGACTTTAGCGAGCCGGAGAGGCCAATCGCTTGACAACTTTTTCATATTTTATGAGTCAGTTGAAAAGAGCTTAAAGGAGACTCATTTTCGAGGAATGAGTGATGATTTCGAGTAGCAGTTGATTATAGGTAAGGTTTGGAATTTTCCAATCATGACAGTGTCACAAGGATGGCTAATAGAATCACTCTTCGCAGATGTTCCTCGAAAGGGTAAACAATCATATGGAGGTGAATGATCAGCTAAAAACAGAGTGGAGGTGATGATGAGAACACGAACAAGGCTCAAAAACTGGTGATAAGGCATTCACAATGGTTATTTACCTGTTCATGTTTTAATGAGCTTAAACTCTGGGGGAAAAATTTGCTCATGACTTATGTTTATTTTTTAACGAGCTTGAACTATGCGCTAAAACTGCTCGTGGCGGGGTTATTTAAACGAGCTTGAACCCTGCGGTAACACTGCTCCCCAGTCGTATAATAAGGATGTCTCATTCAAGACGCCATTTTTAAGGGGGTTGCACCTTTTGAAGCTTTTCCCTGGATCCTTTCTTTATGCAAGCTAGGAAACGACCAGCCTTATGGGTTTAAAGGGTTAGAGGTCATACAAATTTAAAAAATAAATGGTTGCTCTTCGCTTGCATGTGGAAAGGTTTGCATACCCCTGGGTATAGTGAAAAATTCCCAGGTTACCATGAAAGTTCTATCCACGTAGCAAATAAAATGCTTCCTTGGTGATGTCTACCGAAATAGACAAAGGTGAGTGGCGTAGAGTTACTCCACTCACATAACTTTAACAAAGGTATCTTATTCCAGCCTAATCCCATTTTCCTGTGAGGACGGTGTTATAGACATTTTTGGGCACTTCAACCCCAATCACAAATGTTCATAAACTGAGGGCTCTTAAGTCCCTAAAAGGGTTGCTTCACTGCCTAAATGAACAAGGTCAACTGATTACATCATCTCCTAGAAGTTCTCCACTGAAAACTGCTCATAAATGGTCAAAAATGGACCATACTGAAAGCTCCATGTAGAGGGTGCGATGCATATCACCTTCCCAATGTACAAGGTGAGATGCATACTGTTTTGCTCCTCTGTAGGGTGCGATGGTCGGGAATGGAAAAATGGCAGGGACCAAAATGCAAGGTGGAAGATCATGGAATCTTCCAGAAGCTTCCCCTCTGACACTTGCCACTACATTTTCGACCAGGGATGAGTAAGAGATCTTCATTCTCCAAGTGGAAGCAGGAACTATCAGAGAGAATACACTAATCAAGATCCCAAAAGATGACTCACCTCTCTGTAATCATCTATATATGGACCCTCATCACAGAGATCTGGGGGCTGGAATTTTGTAATTTATAGAGAAGTGTTGTCAGTATTCTTGTGTACATTCACAGTGTTGGGTGATTTTGCTTTGCTTGAGGTGAAAGAAGGGCTTCTTAGCTGGAGGATGATGCTGGGTTAGAGATACTCATGGTTGTAATCCTCTTGGTACTTTTATTTGAATAAAGCTATTCTTGTTTCCTTCCACATCCTGATGTATTTGTTTATATGTGCTTGTATATGGTTAATGTACATCTGATCCTACATTATTTATGAATTTAGATCCTTGTTTCTTGCATAGTAGTAGAGGGAATCGAGCGCGAGACTTAGTTGGCCCCCTTGGTTCTCCTCTCATATATTTTCAAAAAAGGAATCATTAATAGACTTTGATTGTTTGTTTCTAAGATAGCCACACATCTTAGTGGGAATAGCAGCATCCGTGTGGACACTATTCCCATATAAAAAGGTGTATATGGAGTAGTCTTCCGCCGTGCTATACCACACTTCTTACAAAATTCTTCAGATACCTTACTACAAAACTCTCCACCATTATCTGTCCTCAGCACCTTTATCTTCTTCTCTGTCTGGTTTTCCACCAGAGCCTTAAATTATTTAAAACTGTCAAAGACTTTAGATTTCTTCTTAAGGAAATGTATCCATGTATTCCTTGAGAAGTCATCTATAAATGATACATAGTACATAGACTTACCCAGTGATGGAACCTTCA